>JANPWX010000203.1:428902-532810 GCA_024734555.1 Trochalopteron elliotii
CAAGGGAAGGGAAGGGAAGGGAAGGGAAGGGAAGGGAAGGGAAGGGAGGACTGAACAAAATAAAGTTGCAGTTTGGGCTTTGTAAATTGAGCTGAGAGAGATTATCTGCTGAGTCAATAACAGCTTTGAGTAGGAACAAGAGTTGTGGTTCCCTGTTGGTTTCTCATTGAGACAGGATGAGGCCTGAGCCCAGTATTCCAAAATCAGGCAGGTCCTGGCTGCTGGTAGCAGCTGCATTCCTGGTTTTAGCTGCTCTAAATTCAACAGCACCATGAGTTTATTTGTGCTTCTGTAATCTCAGTGTAAGGAAAGACATTATGTTCTTCTATGTGCAGTGCTGTAATTTTCAGAATGAGTTTGGCCATTTTGAAAAAGAGACTGTAAATTACCCAAATCAGAACATATTTTGTTGCCCTATCTGTGCTTCTGAGACTGCAAAAATGTATTTCATGCCAACTGTCCACACCAATTCCACTTATGTTACATATGCAATCTTCAAGTTTTATAAAGGAGGAATACACATGTTTGTTTGTTTTGATTTTGTGGGGGGTTTTTTTGTTTGTTTGTTTGTTTTCAGATAAGGCATAACTTGATGCAGAACTGTGCTTTTGTGTACACAGACTGGGCTTGGTTAATGGTTATTATTTTATGATTAAATAGTATAGACCTGACTGATCACACAATATTTTTATTTAGTTGTTCCCCTTCTTAATCTTTGATGAATTTATGAGGCATGAGCAGCTACAGCTCTCTACCTGCTGTTGTTAACTGTCATCCTCCAGGATATTGAATAAAACTGCCATAATCTTTAATGCCTCAGTTTCAGATGATTTGAGTGCTTGCATACGTTGCTGTAGAAGCTGCTTTCCTAATTTCAGCTGGGAAGCAAGCAGATAATTTTAAATCACCAGCTAGTTTTAGGGGCTCTGATTAAAGAGGATTCAACTTTGCCCATGATATATGGAGCTGTCTGGAGGATTAAAATCTTTTTCCTCAGGCTTTTAGTGGTGCATCCCACATAAATAAATAGCCTGGAGCTGACCAGTAGCTTAGCACAAATAAAATAATTCTCTTTGCATCATCAAGGACCATAACCCATCTCCCCCGTAAATTTAAACACAAGCTCATTAATTAAAGAGAAAACCTCCATCTCCTCTGGCCTGAACAGCAGCTGCTTTATGTCACCACCATCAAATGTGCACCTTAATAGTTTTGGAGCTTTGAAGTCGTTGTATTTCCAGAATATAAAGTGTTATGGACAACATGATCAGAGTAAGTCACAGCCCTGCAGACACAGAATTCCAACAGCAGCAGAATTATTTTGACTGGGTGCAAACAGCCAATATCATCCCACAGTAATCCCAGCAGCTGCAGCTCTCTGGCCCCACATGTTTAACCACATTTATTCTGCAGGTAACTGTGAAGGTAATGGAGCATCTCAACCTGAAGGAACAGTTTTTATGAGAAATTTATCATAGCCACTCCCTTTCATGAAAAGATCTATTCAAAGCTTCCCAAGACACCTGAGCAGTCAGAATTTTTATCTAAAGCATGTGCAGTAGCAGAGACAAAGCCTCACGTGGTACATTGTAGTGTAGTATTTTTATTTTGAGAGTGCAAAATGAGGGAAAGTGAATCAGGTTAATTTGGTGTTATGGTAATGACACGAGAAGGGAATTAATATCTTCCTTGCTCAATTTGAAAAAGTAAACCTATGTTTGGATAAAAAAATTATTCAGAATATTCACTGTGGGAGGAAGCAGCTTCACTAGGAATTAGAGATAAAATAAATAATTTCCCCTGGAGACTCTTGGCCAGTCTACTGGGAAAAGAATTCAATGTTCAGTGAATAATTTTTAAAAGGAAGAAAAAATCCTGCTAATGATGCACATTTCCATCTTTTTGAACAATACAATAGTGCTAAGTCTTTGGTGTTGCTTTTCAACAGCTCTATAGAAATTGAAATATTTTTTACAATTTCCCCTTACTATAACAATTTTTACTCAACTTTTCTCTCTCTCATACACATTAATTTTGATTCTCAACATGACCAGCTATGTTATATGATGAGACCCTGCTTCTCTCTGTTCTTTACCCTTCACACAGGCACAGAGCTTCATGTTGTGCATTTTGTGTATTTAACTATTCAGCTCTCAATACCACTCAGACACCTGCCATTTTTAAAAAAGAATTGTGTCCTGGTGAGTTATTCCCATGTTTTGTGACTCAGCACACATTTACCTAATTATGGAAACATACAGAACCATTTGTACTCAGTGTTGCTTCAGAACAACAGATGAAGCAATGTTTTAAACAAAAAAAAACAACAATAGTAAGAGCAGAAGTATGTTTTGACTTTTCTATACCTTAAAATAAACAAAACTCCTGCCATCCATGATCCAATGAAATTATTCCATAATGGAATATTAGAAAAACAGCATTTAAATATTACACAAGTCACACATATTTCCAACACTGCTAGAGGAAAAACATAACCCACACTGATTTAAAACTGAAATAACTGCAAGCAATTCCTGAGAATCTGTTTGCAGACTGAGTTCCATCAGCATGTGGGGATTTAGCAGACCTCATTTTTTATAGGTTACAAAGTTTTATAATTCTTGCAACTTCTCAATAAACAGAAACACTTTGAATGAGAGTCATGTTATAGCAGTGTGAATAGATGTGGTTTTCACACTATTTATTTTCTGTTTGCTGACATCTTTGTCAAGCTAACTTTATAACAATGAAAAGGGTTCAGTAAATATAACTTTTCAGCGGGGAGTAAATTCACAGTGTGATTTATGCTGAGCATCAGCTCAAGATTATGGGATATTTCAATCCAACTTCATTTCAAAGATCTATGTGAGGTAAAACTAGGAAGGATGTGTAATTCCATATCATCTCATAAAGATTACTGTGATTCTGTGCTATTACTTTCCTTAGACTGGAAGCACAAAGAAAATACCATTATAAACAAAACAAGCATCAGTCCTTTAGAATAAATCTCTTTTAAGATTTTTTATTTCCTTCTCTGAACTGCTCAGAGAATCATGACTTGGAAGCCTGTCCAAATATCAGGATGATTATGCAAATATACCCAAATACATTCTTAAGATAATTTTTATCATTTGCCAATTTCTATTTGGTTGGGAAATTGAGCCACAGTGAAGCAAATTGATTTGCCTGACTTTATCTTGCGAGTTTGTGGCAGATTTGGGAATCCCAGTTCTGGGTTTTGAGCATCCAAACATCCTTGCTTACCCCTCATTCCACATGAAAACCTGCCAGACTGGATTCAATCCTTTATGGAGGTGCACAACAAGGGCACAGTTTGGATGTGGAAACCTCTCTGAATGAGTTAAATATTATTATTGTTGTTCTCTTTCCACTGTCAGAGAGATCACCAGTGGGCTGGACATGTTTTGTTTGCACCAGTGCTCATTTCCTGTGAACACCTCAGAACAAATTATTTTTAAAATACAGCCTTTGGCCAGATTAATGTTTCAGACAAGCTGTGATAAACATTTTTCTGCTTTTCCTGAGCTTTCCCTGTACTTACAGATGCAATTAGCCCTACAAATGGTTTGAAGCATCTATTCTGTTAATGCTTAGATTTGTTTTAGGGTCGTATTGCAGCATTTGTTAAGCAGTTAGAGTCTATAATGTGTTCTGTTGTGTCTTTTAAATGGTGAATGTTAAGGAAAATGAGGTGTTTTAGGAAAAAAAAAACTACTGCAAACTCATATTCTATATATGGGACTTCAGTCATAAATCTCTGAAAGTATTTTTTGAAATGCTCACAAAACCATTTTGAAAGTCACACAAAGCATTTTTTACCACTTCTAGAACTTTTTTTTTTTTCAGGAAGCATAGTACTAGATTTAAAAAAACAATCAAATAATTATGTCCAAGCAGACACAGACCTGCACCCTAACAACTTCCCCCAGCAGTCAAACTCTCTTTCTTCATCTCCACAGGCCATTAAAGAAGGTGTTGAGTCACAGGGTGACCTTGCCAGCACCACATGACATTAGCACAATAGCCTTGACCACGTTAATGACATTTCCACATGAAGATCCATACCATTGACATTTTTGCAACCCCAGAAGCTGCAAGCAGCACGAAGTTGCCTAAGCAGGATTGACCTGACAGAAAAGCCCCCACGTGTGCAGCACACTGCAGCCAGCCAGGACATTTGGAGTAGCATTCCCAGCAGGAATCAGGCACATCCACATCCTCTGGCTGATGCCTTGGGAAGGCTGACCCGGAACAGAAACTGCACAGAGCTAGAGAATAAAGTAGATGATAGGCTTTTGGCTTGTTTTCAGCTACTGCCAAAACTGAGATTGAAACATGGGGGAAGCAGTTTTCGAGTTTGGACTTGGATGTTTATAATTTCTTATCTATTTACAGACTCATGAGCCATGAGCTCTAACTAGCAAGTTAGGGAACAGAGGTAAAATGGCATGCTTCTAACTCTTTCCAAGGTTATTTAAGAGCTAATTACCCAATAACCAGGTGACACCATTATTATTTGTATTTCTGACCCAATAATGACCACCCAAGGCCCGCAGTGTGGACCTTTTTCACCCAGTTACACAAAACCACCCAAACCCGTGAAGAAGAAGGAAGAAGGTGAAGAAGGACTCAGACAACTTCCAAAATCCTCCATCTTGCCCCACAGATATTACCATATACTAAAATCCTAAAATCTTTCCAGAATTCCAACAAGTATTTATTGAAAGGCCTTTAGGATACACCTTGGCCAGCACAAGATCCTGATCAGGGCTACATCCAGGGTGGACTAAGAATGGTCCCAAAATGACTGACAGGTCATGAGGTCTCACACTTTTATAAGTTTTGGTCCATTTGCATATTGGGGTTTAATTGTCCAATTACAGCTTCAGACTGTGAGGTCCCATCCTTCTTGTTCCTCCCTTCAGCCCACCCTTGTTTGTGCTTTTGGGCTGAAAGTTGTCCTTGGTCTTCAGCAGGAAAAATATGTGTTTTGTCTCCCTATTCTGTGAAGAGCTGAGTGACACTGAATATGAGGCTCAGAACTGCACCCCTGGGCAGCACAGAACCTGAAAAACATGAAAGCTAAAACTTAAGGCATCATGGCACTGCTGGAGATGGAAAACAATGGCCAAAACTGTGCATGGAATCACCACCAGGATCATCCAAAGCACTGTGAGAAGCAGGTCCAGGGAGGGGATTCTCCTCTTTGCTCTCATGAGATCCCACCCTTCTGATGTCCCAACATCTGAAGGATATGGAACTGTTGGAGAAAGGCCAGAGGAGGCCATGAGGTTGATAAGGGGTTGATAAGGGGACTGGGGCACCTTCCCTGTGGAGAGAGGATGGGAAAGCTGAGACTGTTCAGCCTGGAGCAGAGAAGGTTCTTTGGAGACCTCACAGAACCTTCCAGTGTCTGAAGGGGCTACAGGAAACCTGGAGAGGAACAATTCATCAGGAACTGGAGTGATAGGACACAGGGGATGGGCTCAAAGTGAAAGAGGGGAAATTTAGATTAGATGTAAGGAAGAAATTCCTCCCTGTGAGGGTGGGCAGGCCCTGGCACAGGGTGCTCAGAGAAGCTGTAGCTGCCCCTGGATCCCTGGCAGTGCCCAAGGCCAGGCTGGACAGATCTTGGAGCAGCCTGGGACAGTGGAAGGTGTCTCTGCCCATGGTAGGAGGTGGATTGAGATGATCTTTCAGATCCCTTCCAACCCAAACCATTTTATGATTACCACAAGGACATAAAATACACCTTAAAGGAGAGGATCACTATGAAATCTGTGAACCAAACATGTGGCTTGTTTAAGCATGGGACCATGGGCTCAAAAGGATTTTGAATTATGTACCAGTGGTCTGCTCTTCTTATTTATGCTTGTCAGCTCCCTAAAAAGGGATGTGACTCTCTGCCAGTGCTGCTTCCAATGCATAAGGTCGGTTAGAAATACTCCTTTTTGCACAAATCAATGTAAAGTAAGGATATTCACCCAGTTTGCTTCAATGTACTTCTTTCTCCTGAGAAAACACAGCACAGTTTTGACATTCTACATGAGCATTCAAAAAATGCTGGTGTCACTTAGATAAAAACATTTAAAAATAATTATCCCTATTTTTCAAAACTAGGCAGTGGAAAAGTAATGAAGAAAAAGCTCTGAACTAAAACTACTTTTCTCCTCTTTTCCTGATACTCAGCTTTAATCTGGGTATACTCTTTTATGCAGTCAATGGCTTAGGGATATGAACAGCTACAAATGAATCTTAAAAAAAAAAAAGAAAATTAACGTGGCAAAATCTGACAGCTGTATGGCATTTATTCTAAGCAAATTCTGCATTGGTCCAATCTCTCAAGCAACTGTTATTTGGGTCAACATTATTGCTTTCATAGTTAACAGTCTTTATCTCCTGGGAGAAAGCCAATTTTTTTCCTTCACTCCAATCCTCTTAGGCAGAGCCCCCAGAGTCTGTATCACTGACCTGAGGATTTGCATTCTACACCATGTCCGTGGTCGGGACACACTATCTCCCTCCCTGGAGCATTTCCATTAAAAAGGTGGAACACACATGAAATCCCTGTAAATTGAACCTCCTGGACTTTTTTTAGTTCTGAAAAGGGAGCATCATACAAAGCAGAGCAAAGACCAGGGAAGATAGGGGGGAAATAAAGAAATAAATAATATCCCAAAGATGCAAAAGTCAATACACCGTGTTTCATTTCTTTTTTTCTTTCTGACAGAAGCTCTGGCCCTGGAGCCTGGTCAGGGGCAGCTCAATAATAACGATCTAAGGCTGGTCTTCAATAGAGACTCAACAGCTGACAGCTCTTCTGTTCAAATTGACAAGGGCACAAAGAAAGGCTTGAATAATTAATTGTGAATGGTTAGATGTGATTTGATTGTGTGACCAACCTGTTACATCGACTTGCCTTCACCTAATCTTTCAAAATGAGATATTAAAGCTGAAATTCTGCTGTGCTTCTTTCCTATTACCTGGTTGTCTCTTGCTCTGTGGCAGAGCCTGCAGGATGTCCCCTCTATGAGATGGAAGGTGGTGAAGGAGAGCCCTGATCTCACTTGGGTGAATAGCACTCTGTGCTCCAAGCCTGCCTAGTCTCTATTAAAAAGTACTTTTAATTTCTATTATGTAGATACAGCCATCAAAAAACAAAACAAAACAAAACAAAACAAAACAAAAAAACCCAAGAAAACAAGGATGGGAAAAGAAAGTGGCATCAGCAAAGGTAGCAGCTATGCACTAAATAACTTCTTCCTACCACAAAAAAAAAAAAAACAAAAAAAAAAAACCAACCCCAACCAAACAAAAAAAAAAGAAATTAGAAATCCAGAAAGGTCCAAACCAAACCAAACCAAACCAAACCAAACCAAAGAAAGCCCAAAAAAACCCTAAAAACCCAACCACCACCCCCTGCAAAAAAAACCCCAAACCCTAAAAAAATCAAAACCCCAACACCTTTATCACTTCATTTCTGAGACATTTTTTAGCTAACTTTTCGTAGACCAATTTCCCACCTTAAATAGAAACTGCAGACACCCGAACATTCAGAGCCAAGTCATACCATGAACACCATCTCAAACATAATTGGTATTTATTTTTAATAGGGACAGAATATGCTAACATGCACGACTTCAGCATTGTGTTTAACTCAGATGCTGCTTTCTCAGCAACCCTCAAGTATAGGTGGCACAATAAATCTTTGTTTAACTCATTCACCACTCTTGGGCGACAGAAAAAGTGGGCTTTCAAACAATGATTTCTGGTTGCTTTGAATTCAAATTCTTTGAATAAGTGAAAGAAAAATCACCATTTCAAGCTGCCCAAGGTCTGCAAATGTGTAGTTAAATGCTGGTTCTGTGTTTTGAGGTGTATTTGCTGCAGTGAACTGTGGCTACAATGGTAAACTGCACCTTGGGAAACTGAGAACCTCCCTGTGATTAATCAAAAGTGTTTTCTGTGAGAGCCAAGCTTCTCTCTCACCTTATTCAGACAAAATTCTCATGGAGTTTCACTCCGTATGGAAAGACTGACTGAGTAGGGAGGGAGCATTTCAAAGTTTGTTTGACAACTCATCTTCTGAACAGCAGACACTACTTAAATGAAAGAGATTGTTCAGGGCAGTCCTGATCATTTCACTGTGTTCTAATCCCAGCTCATGGTCTGTAGAACTGAAAGAGTCTCCAGTGCTTAATTACAGGAAGAAACCTCTCTCTATAAAATATGACTTATGTGTAAGGTCAACACTGGCTCTTAAAAGACATTAAGTTTTGAAGAAGAAATCAGGGTACATAGAAGTAGAACATTAGTAAGATGCTAGAATTTTAAATTACCTTAATTCTTCCTTTCAAACAAATAAGACTCTGTGGAGAGCCATCAGCTGTTTCTTACCAGACTGTACCCTGTGGTACATATTAGGGTTGCTGAAAAGAGTATTCTCCAACATTTTTAGAAGGAATATTTCCTTAGACTATAACCTCTGTTAAATGTTTATACATTAATCTTTATTTTTATGTAGGAAAATATCCTATATATGCATGTGTGCACATGCATGTCCCCATCATGTGGGTGATAAATAATAGAAGGTCCCTCTTTATGATAAATTATGGATGAGATGTATAATATATTAAATAAAGTTAACAGCAGGAAAAATCATTCACACACAAGAAGCTGGAGGAGGAACTAAACCCTGCAAGAGAAAGGTGGCAAACAATTCACATTTTAGTTCAGAAAAGCAGATCTGAGCATTCCATAATTGGGCAGCTTTCTCTGCTCTGTTTATGGAAACATTTTCCACCAAAGAAACTGGGAAAAAATAAATACGAAAAAAATAAAATGTCACTTGACTGAAATTCTATTGAGAATTTGGCAGGTTCAAGGAAGAGCTGCAGAAACTATTCAAGAGATGGAAGCCCAATTTTAAAATGGTGGTCTAAGGAGAAAAAGATTTTCAGTTATGAAAAAAGAGCTGATAAAGAGAAATAACAACTGTCTGAAAGATGAGGGAGAAGACTTTTAAATTATCAGGTCAGTTTATATCTTCATACACCATGAGAAGGTGAAAATAGAATTGGTTGAGCATAGGCAGAAGATGGAAAATTCAAGCAACAGGACATTCACAAAAAATATCACAGTTCATGCAGAAATTATAAAGTTGATACAGGAACTCTCTGGTAAATCCCAAGCAGAAATGTGGGAGGTCAAAACAGTCTAAAAGATTTTTAGGAAAAAAAAAAAGGAGAAACAAAAGCAGGATATTTGTCTTTCCTATGGGAATTTCCACACAGTCACAAACTTGCACAGAAGAATTGCTCTCAACAGGTGGTGAGAACCCAATCCAGCATCACATGAACCAATCTCTAAAAAAATATTGGGATTAAAGGAATCAGGATAAGAAATGTATGTTAATTTTAGATCTAGATCAACCTTTCCACTAATTTCTGAAATTCCTGGTTTCAGTCTGGATTAGGACTGAATCTAGGTTAGAAAATTAGTAGAGGTACTTATGATTTCCTGCAATTTTATTCTTTCAGAATTACAAAAGCATAAATTCTCTTTTTTTTTTTTTCAACTTAAGTCATTATCATGTTTATATTAATCTATATTTTGCTCATTTTTTCACAGTGGTCCACTTCACTTTTTTTTTTTTGGTGAAGTGGCCACAGATGTCTCTTCAAGAACGTGCACAAAACCACAATTAAAAAAAGAAATGCTTTGTGCTTAGCTCCCTTTCTCTAAAGCATCCTTGATGTTTTCTGTGAATTCCTAGCATTGGCCCTGACTGTGGCAAATTTTAATTTTGAAATGATGAAGTAATTCCTTTATTTTTTGTCCTTGTTCTGGTGTCATAAATCTGAGAAGGAAAACATTTTGTAATTCTTTCTCTAGCTCAGAGGTTAAAATTAGTCTGAAATTCAGCTTACTAATTATCTCAAGTAACTGTTCACTGTACAGTGAACATTTTTTAAAACTGAGATATAATTCCATCAGTTTGAAGGGATGGCAGAAGAGAGGACTAAGGGTGTTTTGATGAAAGGTGGGACATCTCTGAGCTACCAGTGAGACACAGCCATGAAAGAACTTAATAGGATTCTAAGATAAAACATGAAGCAGCAGCACCACTGAATAAGGTAAGAGCTCATCCAGGATATCATCTGTAATCCAAGATGATTTTGTTCACACAGGACATCTCAAACAAGAACTAAAAATCAAATATAAAAGCGCTTACAGAAAAAAAAAGAGCCTATTTTTTAGAGAGACATTTAAAAATTGGTTTATTTCTTCTGCCAAAATTAATGTAGCAATAAATGTGCCAATATTACAGTGAATGACAAAATATGTGTGTTTGGGTGTACATGCCAGGGAGGGAGAGGAGAATTGCTCAATTTAAAGAGCATTACTGGAATGGGATTTAATGGCTTTGAGTTATCCATTAATAAAACTTAGTCTAGACAATTGGAGGAGATTAGAAGATTGGAAGATGGAGAATGTCCCGAACAGAGCATGGGGAAATCTGCTTGTCCCAAGACGGAGCCTGGGATGGAATTTGCCATGATTGTGTAACAGTCTGAGAGTTTGGGAAGCTTTGGATTCAACAAAAAAAAAAAAATTATACTTGTTAAGATTTCTTGGAACTTATCATATTTTGTTGTTACTATGATTAAGATCCAATCATTAATCATAGAATTTAGGAAATTTTTGTCCACTCGGCTCTTCTTTGGTGTATCTATTTCCTTCTGAGCTTCCCCTTGCTGCCAGGCAGAAAACAGCAACATTCTAAGTGCAAAGGCTTAAAACCCCCTAAAGTGCTTAATTGGCATCTGTTGTTTGCATGCTCAGGATTATGAACCCTCTCCTAATTTGGGAATAATAAAGAATTGTGGTACCAACCAGAGTGGCAAGGTCCAGGAGCTCTTTTACTTTTCTCTTTGCCACTTGGGAGTTTATTCATGAGAGCTGCCCTGTCGGAGTCCAGGGCATCCCTTTGGATGGCCTGGGACATGAGGAAGAGAATTTGAACCCGGGACAAGGGGGTGTGAAGCTGGTCCAGGGGGGTTGGAGACCTTGGCACAGAGCCCAGAAAGACACCGAGTTTGATTTTAGTCCATGGGAAAAGCTTCCAACACTAAGAGAAGAATTACAAACCCTGAGGGTGTGAAAATAGTAGCTTAGCACAGCACGGGGTGAAAAATTTTGTAGTTTTGGGATTCTTAGTCTAGAGGTAAATGGGGGACAAGAGGGAGGATTTATGGTGTTGCCCTGGGTTCTTCTCCTTCTTCCTCGTCCTCCATCTTCTGAGGTAGTGATAACACAAAGTAGTTTGAGGGGATTGGGTTAAGGTAGAAGTGACCTTTCTAGTATAGGCACTAGGCATTGGCCCAGATTAGTAAATAATGGACACGTGGTTATCTGTAGAAGAGCAAAGCAAGTCCCCATGGGCGGGCAGAGGCCTCGTGTCCCAGCCACTGTCCGGACCTCGGCTGGGTGCAGAGAGAATTTTGAGATATCAAATAATAAACAACACCAGAAACCCGAAAACAAGGCCTTGGAGACTTTGCTTTTTCACGCGACACGGCTCAGGGCTTTCAGAGGGCCAAGGACTCTTAACAGCCAGAATATCGGGTGAGAAACCAAACCCGAGACTGCCCTGCCATAGAATTTATAGGATATCAATTTCTCAACCCTCCCCTTCATTGTGCCATATTGTTTTGAGCAGGTTGTTTTGGTTTGTAGTTTCTTGGGTGTTGATTTGGTTTGGGTTTTTTGGTGTTTTTTTTGTTTTTTTTTTTTTTTTTTTTTCTGAATTTAGATTCTGAGCAGCACAAGTTTCAAGATTAGTTGAGAAAAAGCTTAAGGAGTGCTTTTAGTTTTGTGGGGGTTTTCTTTGAGATTAAGAATAGATGTTCTGTGAACTTTTCTGAGTGTATATTTATGTTCATGGAACTGAACTTGATGACCCAGGTCACTCTTTTCTTAAATTCTAATGGAAACTGCAGTTATTTTTTGCTTTTATGTCCCCATTTCAGCTGAGTTTCTGAAAGTTTCACAGCTGGGAGTAAAGCAAAAGATCAATTTTCTTTTTCCCTGTGAGGTTTTTCTCTCTTTTTTTTCTCCCCAGTTCTGTGCAAGGAATCACAAGGACAAAACCCTTTTGGAACTTGGTTGAGGAAGTTCACTTCCTTCCAGAAAAATTGAATGTCTACTTTGGCATAGTTCTTGCATGTGTTTGAAGTAGGTTAACAGTGATGTCCTCTGAAGATAGAAAATTAAACCATTTGGTACTTCTTGAAAATAAGATCTTCACATGAAGATTGTACTGTGAAGTCTTTTCACAAGGAGAATTATAAGAATCTCTGTTCTTGCCTTACATCATGCTTTGCAAAATTCAGGATTTGCCAAACCACACACACACACAAAAAAAAAAGGCCTGTACCCAGTGAAAACCACTGGAGTCTCTTTTTGCTAATTTACACTTTGAATACTGTGGCTATTTTTGTCACAGTGTCACTGAAAAAAAATAGCCACCACAATATTTCTGCTGGTCACTGCTCTTAGTACAGGTGTCCTGATTTTGGTTAGTAATGACTGATGCCACTGCATGGCTAGAAATGCAGGTGAACACCAGATGAAGCAGAAATGAATGAATCTCATCACCAAAATATCAGTGTGAACCTCAGGAAAATACAAATGCAGCAAACCAGAGGTTTGTTATTCAAACTTTCTTGGAGCTGCAGAGACATAAAGCATGTGTAAAATAATATCATATTTATCCAGACAAACCAATAACACCAAGAACTGGCATGGGTGATTCTGAAGTTTCATAATGGATTCCTGGACAATGTTGGTTGGCTTTGTCTCACACCCACAAAAATATTCACAATCATTTCCCTGAGAACTGAAATCTACAGTGAACCCAGGGAATCTACAGGAGGTCTTTCCTCTGGAAGAAGACATTCCTTCACTCTCAGAATCATCAGAAGAATCATCAGAACAAAGCTGCAAAATATGCAAAATGGATGATCATAAAAAGATTTAAATCCTATAAGGTTCTGGACAGCAATCCATCCTCTAAGTAAACTGGGAACATTAATGACTCAGAGAGCTCAGTCATCTCCTGATGATTTTAGACAGAAAATGAGCACGACTGTTCACAGGTGGGTGAAAATCAGACCTCACTCAAAGACAATGCTCCAGTTTGCTATCACTTAGAAAATCCTGAATATTAGAAATGAAAATGTTATTACCTGTTGTATATAACCCCAAAGCTCCTTTGTGCTGGGAGTCTGAGTCCTGTTCCCAAAACCACTCTCTACAGGTCATAAAGTACCTGCAAATCTCTCATACGTTGCTCCTGGCAACAGGGAACTTAAAAAGTTAAAACTAAGACTGTGAGAGCAAAGCAAGCTATGAAATAGTCATAATGCACACCATTAATTGTTATCCTGTTGAGCATAATGACTTCTAAAATTCTTGTTTGGGGTATTACAAGTCATCCTGAAGCAGAGGCGTTCAGAAGTCATTAACATTTTAACTACTCTTGACCTTGGATCTTCTGGAGAAGCCACTGACCTAGTTCAGTCTGATTTTTTCAGCCACTCCAGGAAGTTTTGCAACTGAATAGAAAAAGAGAAAAAGAGAAAAAGCTTCTTCCAGATCTCAGGAGAGAGAAGAGAGAGGGTGTGGATCCTTTTAAGTGCTGATGGATGTCCACAACCTGCACCACCCACCCCTACAGGACAAGGATATGAAAAATCTTGCAAATATTGTACCCACAGACAAGAGGCAGAAATTGGAGTCAATTCCTCAACACCCTTCTGTGGGAAACATTCCTTTGATTGTGTCTTCCTTATTATTAGTCATGAATTAGGATTTAGCATGCAATTATAAACAGAATTAGATCCTGGAAGAATCCGTAAGTCGCATTCAAATCTCAAATCAAAAATTACAATTACTCCTTGTCTAGATCAAGTTTATTCCTTCAATCTGACTTTTTATTCCTCTTTCTTCTGGGCACCGGGATTATCTTGACTAAGTCTGAGATTTTGTGACTTCTTTTGAGCTTTTTTTTCTTTCCTATGCTTTGCACTTACTGGGAAGGGGGAGGGAAGAATATTGGCATCTGCAAAGCGATTGAGTGTGCAGGCTGATCATTTGCTAAGCATTATTAAAAGCTCCCTGAAATCACTCCAATGCTTTGCCCTTTACAAGCCATCAGCCATCAATTCAGACCGTCAAATGCGATTACCAGCACTCCTCCTGAAGCTACTTCCAGGCCATTAGTCTGATCGAAAAGCTGTGTCCTTCTTCCCCTCCCAAGTGCCTGTAAATCCACCAGACCAGTGCTCCTGTGTTTGTGGGGTGATTCATTACACTTCTGAAGAGCATTTGTGGTGTTAAAACTCCAAGACGAGCCAGAATTCATTAAATTTTCAGGTATTGTTCGTATTTAAGGGAACTTTCTCAGAAATAGGCCTGCACGTTCCCCTCTCTCTTCTCTGTGCCTCTATCCATTATGTATTTAAAATGTTCTGCTGGTGTGTAAAGAGATTTACTGACAGTTGCTTGGAAAAATACAATTAGAAAAGAATCAGACTTTTCTATCAAAATTTTTTTTAGCCATTCTACATTTTTTTTCCTACCAAAAAAAAGTTTTTTGTCAAGCATCCTTTTCTAAGCAGAATATTGTGGCTGTTTTGCACTTTGGTCTGAGCAGGAGTGTATGGGATGACTCCTAGTGAACTTTTATCCATGCAGGAAAATGGCAAATGCTTTATATTTGCCACAGATTGATTCTGGGAACTCAAGCTCAGCACGTGGATGGGTTTCTGCCCAGAGTTATAACTGAACTGAGGTGTTGCCTCTCCTTCCAGCCCAGCCTTCACTCCAAGAGCACACAAAATCATAAACACAAGCATCTCACAGAGAAATATCGACAACTACTGAGCTGAAATAGCCAGGACTGGACACCAAACAAAAATGTGAAAACCTCAACAACCTGAACCTCCTTAATTTCATCCTGACCAAAAATGGAGGAAACTGAACACTTCATGAATGTTCCAACAGAAATTCAGCTCTCAGGCATGCTAGCATCTCCTCCTATTGTAAATTGAGCAAATGACCAACTTCTCATTTATTTTTGTGGGAAATGTCTTTCATGTGGTTTCTCATTCTGTAATTGGAACATAATGTGTCCAGATTATTTATCTTCACCTGATTGAGAAACCATAACAAATCCTCACTAAAGGAAGAGGTCCTGCAGCAACAAAAGCAGAAAAAAAGTCATTATAAATGCAAGACAGCAAGATAGACAGGTAACTAGAAGATGCACCATTCCCTGCAAATAATTTATAACAAATCATTTATTTATCCAATTTCAGCATTTTTTTCTGCTCACAATGCATTAGCAAGATCCCAGAGTCCTAGAACTGACTTTTTACTCGAAATTATTCATGATTTTTTCCCCTTTAAAGATAAAAAGGTTTGTCTTTTCCTTTCTATTCAAAAAGATTTAAAAAGGTTTGAAAATTACATAGAGTTAAATAAGACAACTATTTTGAGCTTTACAAAACTGAAAACTATCTAGATCTTAATTTTGTGGCACAATTATGCTTAACTACTTTTTTTGGGTTTTTTAAGGATACTTTTCTAAGCAGGATGCTTCATTAATGCTATGTACGTAGTTAAGATTTATTTCACTCTGATTTAAAGCAGATCAGATGTCAAAGTACCACACAGGTAGGTCAGTCCCATCACTCCTTGTCCTACTATGACTACGGTTCCTGGTGAAAAGTCTCTCTCTGTTTAAAGTTCAAACCCAGAGATTTTTTTCCCCTGTTACCGACAACTTTTGCATCTGGTTTGCCCAGGTGCTTGTCTTTTTTATTGAATTCCTTTCCTAATGAGAATGATAATTTTCTTCTGCATGGAAACTTTCCCTTGCACACTGGAATGGCTCTGAGAAACCCAACAATGGGGTGTCTTCACTTCTGTTCTACAGTACAGGATATTTTCCTGAAAGGCATGTTTCAAATAAGCCAGGATTGTTTGGGGAATCGTTTGGAAGGACTATGGACATTTGAAATATCTCCAGGGAGAGACTCCCCAGCCCCTCTGGGCTCTGCTCAGGGCTGGGCACTGCCCAGGGCACAAGTTGTGCCTCCTGTGCAGGGGAATTGCTGGGCTCAGTCCCTGCCCGTGGCTCTGGGGCCATTGCTGGGCCTGGAGCAGAGCCTGGGCCTGCTCTGCCCTCCCTGCACACAGGGACAGACAGGGACACCCAGGGACGGACAGGGACACCCAGGGACAGACAGGGACACCCAGGGCTGATGTCCCCTCTCCCTGGGGCTCCTCTCCAGGCTGAGCAGCCCCAGCTCCCTCAGCCTTTCCTGGAGATGCTCCAGGCCCTTCCTCAGCTCCAGGAGCTCCTGTCCCTGCTGTGCTGAGGATCCAGGGCTGGACTCGATGCCTTAAGTTTTAGTTTTCATGTTTTTCAGATTCTGTGCTGCCTAAGGATGTAGTTCTAAGCCTCATGTCAAGTGCTAGTCCGCTCTCTTCACAGAGTAGGTAGACAAAACAAATCCCTTTTCTGATGAAGACCAAGGACAACAAAGACCAAGTACAAGTTTCAGGCCCAAAAAGCATAAACAATTGTGGACTGAAGAAGGAAAACAAGAAGGATAAGACTTCACAACCCAAAGCTGTAATTGAACAATTATGCAATGGACCCAATATGCAAATGGACCAAAACTTATAAAAGTGTGAGACCTTGTGACCAGTCAGCCATTTCGTGACCATTTTGGGTCTGCCTTGGGTATAGCCCTGGCCAGGCTCTTGTCCTGCCCAAGGTGTATCCTAGAGGCCTTTCAATAAATATCTGCTTTATTCTTTGGCTCTGTCCAGTCTCTGTTCCAGGTCAGCCTTCCCAAGGCATCAGACACAGCAGCCCAGAGGTGCCTCCAGGGATGGGCACAGGGGCAGGATCACCCCTGACCTGCTGGGAATGCTCATCCCGATGCACCCGATTCCTATTTGTAACTTTCTTAGTGTCAGACCCAAGGGACATTCCTGCCATTACAACACCTGAGTTAGGTGTTGACATTAAGCAGTAGATGGATACAAATCCCCAAATTTAGTATTTGAGACGTCACCTATTTAAACCCAACCCTTCATGTGAGCAGCTGTCACAGCTGGACCACACCATGGAGCATGGAATAGGCAACACAGAGCCTGAAACAAAAGATTCCCCTGCTCTGAAGATTCTCCTGTAAGCTGTGTTATAAAAATCACAAGGGCTGAGGACCTCTAGCAAAAGCTTTATCAGCAGTTTCTTTTATGAAGTAGTGTTAAAATCTGTTGCAATATTAATGATTTCAGCTCCTCAGCAATAGGATACCTTTAATCCTGCCTCTGGCATAAAATACTGCTTTTTAACATTTTGACTCTCTGTCAGTATTACAATACATATTAAATGACAGAAAATTCATTATGTGTTGCAATATAAATTAAGGGCAAAACCCAGACAGATCAGCTACCTTGTTCACTCAGGTAAAAGACAGCATATTCAGAATTATTTCTTAAAAGATTTTGTATTTTTTAAGCTCCCTTTAGTGCTTTCATTTTTCTACTACATTTACTAAGCTACGTATATTTTACAAAGTACATATTTGCCAAATTTTATGCCATTTCCTCAGAAACGTTGCTCATAAAGAGAAGGTGCATACAGCACATATTAAATTGACATATGCCACCAAAAGGAAAGAGAAGAGGACAGCCAGCAAGTCTTATAAATGTTCACAGCTTTCCATAATTTTTGACTTATTTGTTACCAAGACAGTGTAGGTTTAAAAAAAAATCAGCCATTGTGATACATCCAAGGATCACATTTTTTAGAACCGGTGCCCCAAAATCACTTATTTTTGTGTCATAGGAGGACTGTCAGGCAGGACAAGTGTTTCAAAGATTGTATCCTGAAAAGCAGCATTAAAGGCATGTAGCATGAATTGCTTTTACCTCCTTCTACCCAAAAATATTTTTGTATTCAAAGTCAACCAAGGCTGAAAATCTCAGAAAAAAATCCACAGTCTTAGCACTGCAAATAGTTAAGCAGGAATACATAAGAAATGGGATGGTGTGTGAATTTCAGAAGTCTAATCTTTTAAACAGAGAAGGTTTAATTTTTGGTACAAATATTCCTGAAGCCATCTCACTGGTGGGAAGACTGAAGCATTAACATGACACAACTAGACAATCCATGTAGTTCTTGGGACTGAAAATAAATGATTGATTTCTTGATTACTACATTTTGCAAAAGGATCAAGCTACTATTCATACTGTTTTAACCATTGTTATGGCATATTTCCATCCATAAAAGAATTTATGAGCAATGGAAAGAATTTGCTATTTCAGTGCCTAACAGCTGCAATGATCTTCCTGTTTTAAAAACAAAGTTTTAAAACCAAAGACTGTAGTATTTTACTTACAATGGTCCTAAACTCGAAATACACACTTATAAGTTGCATGTTTCACATTTGAGAGACTTCAGAGGTGATTTCAGAGCTGGTTTCAGAGCTGGTTTCAGAGCTGGATTGCAACACAAACCAACTAAATGACTTCAGGACTACCAGTCCACATGCACTTAAAAGTATTACCTGTAGTTTAAGACATCTATTGGGCTATTTGCACTGAGTGTGTAAAGCTGCAGAACTTCTTTCTCACTGAACATGTTTATGCATAATTCTAGGTTCATTTCCATGATGAAAGCCTGCAGGAAACTGCATCTACCCAAATGCAGCACTGCACTTGGCAATCCCTGCAACCTCGTTCATAATTCCAGCTGACAAAACCAGTGTTCCCAGGTTGATGTATTCCTGATTAATGAGGCATTAGTTCTGTATCAGGTAGCAATTTCGGAATAGTCTACTTCCAATGAGTTATGAATATGACTTGATTATTACCATTTGACCTACTCTTGTGTTGAGATGATTTGTGGCTGCATTTTTCCCAGAGGACCCACCAAATGTCACTGCCTTGAAAAACCACCAGTTATGTTCCAGTAATTAAATGGAGATTAAAAAAAATTGCATGGTAACCCTGGAATCTGTGCTTGGTATTCAGCAATCTGAAATATTTGTACACTCCCTTACAAGAGAATTTCTTAACGTGAATGGAAATGAGCCACATAAAAATTCTGCAAGTGTTGACCTAATATAAAATACAGCTGCTTCTGCCTCCCAGACATCTGGAAAAATCAAGTTCTCTGCCTTACTCAATTTACACATGGCAGTTAAAAAATAAAGCAATCATCAGGCACAGTCAACATGGGCTCATGAAGTCTATTCTATTCTCAGTCTAAAAAACCTAATCCCAATGTAAATTAAAACAAAACCAAAACTAAAACCAAAACCAAAATCAAAACCAAAACGAAAACCAAAACCAAACAACATAACCCTTTAAACTTTACATGGGAATCAGACACAGATAATTCACTATCCTGAGACCAACTAAACATTTTCCAACTGTCCCCAACTATAACTTGGCTAAAAGGTCTCTGACAAATTTGAAATAAGCAACAATAGACTTATCTACATCCTGGGAAGGAATTCTTCTGGCATCTCCCACTTCTTGCCAGCAGGGACATAAACTAGTTGCCACAGTTTTAATGACTTGCTCTGCTTTTTCTGATGATGAGGGGAATGTATTTGTTATCCTTCATTTATTACATAATAACAAAACTAATATTATTATCCCCTAAGGAGATATTCAGTTATATAGGCTTGAAAAACCCAGAAGTCTTGAATTATGTGAGATGACCAAAAAATAATACCAATAGCAATCTTGAATTCTTTATATAATGCCAATTTGCAAAATCATACTTGCACACACATTGCCATGAGCCATCTGTTAAAGAAAAGTCATTCTCCTTTTTAAAACGATGACAGAAATGAAGGACACCTTGATTTAAAATTCTCTTTGCCCTGTGACTTGCTGTGCCACTTGTCACACTATTTTTCAGAGTAATCCTTTTTCAAAAGAGTGTGAGAGCTTGAGTGCTAACTTGGATCCAACTGAACTTCCCTTTCCTGCCAGTTTGATTATCCCACAACAAAAGACCATCCTTCAATTCACTGCTCTGTTTATTCTCAAGCAGAAGGGCATCAAATGAAAACCTGGCACCCCAACTTCGGGAAAAGCACACCTGCAAGCTACAAAGAAACAATTTCATCAGACACCACCAGGCAGAGCAGGAAAACCATAAAGCCAATTTAAATTCAAACATCTTCAAGGGCAAAGCACATTTTATTGCATTTGTTTGTGACAAGGGGGTCCTAATCACAGAATCAAAGAATAGAATCCTGGAATCACTGAGGTTGGAAAAGATGTCCAGGACCATTGAGTTAAACCTGTGCCCAATGCCCACCTTGTCAACTCAGCCCAGAGCTCTGAGTGCCACCTCCAGGTGACACCTCCTGGGATGGGCACTCCAAAGCTCCCTGGGCAGTTCCAAGGCCTGAGCACCCTTTCCATGGGGAAATTGCTGCTGCTGTCCAAGCTGAGCCTCCCCTGGCCCAGCCTGAGCCCCTTCCCTCTCCTCCTGTCCCTGTTCCCTGGGAGCACAGCCCGACCCCCCCGGCTGTCCCCTCCTGGCAGGGACTTGTGCAGAGCCACAAGGTCCCCCCTGAGCCTCCTTTTCTCCAGGCTGAGTCCCCTTAGCTCTCTCAGCCATCCTCCATATTTCTGACTCTCTGGTAAGAGACTGGAACTTCTTAATGCCCTGAAAATCACCATCTTCACTGCACAAGGACTTCCCAGACTGGGAGAGCTCTGTGTGTTTTTCTGAGCTGTGGAGGAAAATAATACGCCCAACACCAGCCTGCAGGTCAGTGGCAGAGAATGTTTTGCATCCTCTGCATTTCCAGTCTAATTTCCTCCTCCCTAGATGATTTTCTGTAATTATTTTTCTGCACTTGTGCAAAGTCTTTCATTAAACCTGAAATATCAAGCAGCACCATAAGAAGGTAACTGCAGCCATGTGCCCTCCAAAGGATGCAGTTAGCCTAACCTGAAGTAAGGCTACTGTCCACAAACAAATAGAAAATTTTTGTCTTTTTTTCTTGGTTTATTTTTATGTTATTTGTAGCAAGGGCTGTGCAGTTCCACACACATTTAACAGCTTTGCTTCACGTGCTCTGAACGTCTCGAATTTTTTCACATACGTTAAAATAAGGAAACCAGATGCAGCTTTTTCCCCATCCCATAAACTATCCCTGAACGAAGCAAAACAGCACCGCCTTGGGATAGGGAGTGTGCCCCGGGGGCAGCCAGGAGCAGCACCAAAAATCGGGAAAGAGGGAAAGTGATAAGCTCGGGCATGAGACGAGGCAATGAGTAAGGAGCGCTGTCATTTAATAAGGTCTGTTCTCAGTAATTACAGCGACACAATTTGATCAGCAAGGACTAAGTATCTTCATCTGAAAGGGATCAGATGAAATTAGTGCTGATGTAATAAGTACCATTTGTCACTGTTAGGGGGAGAGGTGTTGACAGGTCCCTGCCGTTGCCGTGGCAACGCGGCAGCGCCGTTTCTGCCGGCGAGTAGCGCAAGTCCGGGAGGCAGAGGATGCTCGGCTGGGATAACCCAGTTACCCCCTTCCCCAGCTGGGTCAGGCAGGATCCCCTCACGCTGATGATGCTGAGATTCCTGGGGCTCGGTTTAGGGGGGCTCAGAAATGCCATTCCTCAGCCTGAAGCCTGCCTCAGTTTCCCTGCTGCCAGCGACCTCAAAGCATCCTCGGGGATGTTCTCCCTGGACCATTCCACCTTGCTACCAGTCTCGTGCAGCCAGCTCTCACACAGGCCCCGTGACAGGTGGGAAATTCCTGCATTTTCTGGTTATTTTGACAGCATCCCCTCACCCCTGCTGGGTGATTTTTTCTCCCACACAGCCTTAATGCAAGATTTAGAAACACTGAGGGCTTTGTGTTGGCCAAACTCGAGTTGAAAGGTGTCCTTTCCACCAGGCAGCCCCATAAAGGAAATTTTCATTGCAGGCAGAAGCTGAGCTTTCTCTGAGACTGGAAGCCCAGCAGCGAGGTTATTCACAGGTAGCTTACATATTGTTACAATATTTTCCACTGATACATTCCATGATGTGAAATAAAAAGGGAAGAATTGCTGCCAGCGGGGTAAAATGCTAAGTGTGAAATACCACATGAAAGGGAAAAAAAAGAGATTCTCTTGATCAGATACTCATAATCAATGCACATAGCCAAAACACAATCTTAATTACTATCAGTGGGTGGAAGTTTCCTGAATGTTAAATTACCTGCAGCAATTATGAACTACTGAGGAACCTGTTTACAGCTTCCTGAAATTATCATCACATAATTTGGCAATCTGCCATATTTTATTTCATTAAAAACTTAATGTACCGTAACATAATAGCCATAATAAAGCTGTCAAGATCCACTCACTGCTATCGGCTTTGATATCATCTGTTTATTGTCTCTCAAAACCAAAAGCCAAACAGAAAAGAAAACTGAAAACTCACAGATCACATCAGAAAAAGAGAATATGAAGGGCTCCCTCTTTCTGCTGTACAGCCCCAGCATCCACCCCTGTCAAATTTCTCTCACAGTCAAAACCATGCACAGAAAATACCTAATAACTTGTTTTTGAAGACCTTAACTGCTTGCTAAAGTGTGATGCACATAGATGGGACAAAACATAATTTGCCAGAACCCAGCAATAATTGTCAGTATTTTACACTACAGCTAGCATTAGCAACGCAAATAAAATCATCATGATTTTCAAGTTGTCATCTGGAAGAAGTGCTGCCTCTGCCAGGATATCTTTAAAATTAAACACTGAAGCATTTGAGAAAACTGTAGTAGCTGGAACTGATGCAAAAATCAAGAAGTCAGTGACCGTCACAAAATGCAAAGCTGTTGAATGAGGAGTTTAATCCCTTCAATTAGTCCCCAACAGCTTCAGCCAAAATGGAGATGTGCTCTGGCCAGGCTCTGCTTTGGCTGAGGTTTCATGGTTCACAAGGAGTGTAGGTCTGGAAACACGAGTATTTAGGAGCCATGGAGAATCCCAACAGCTCCACTTAGAGCACAAGTGTTGATTTCTTTCCTTACGTCCTGACATGCACCATGGCTGCTGAGGGTTTGGAGCAGATGAAATGCTAAGAGATGCAGGCTTTGGGAAGGCAAAAAGCTGCATTGCTGTTGGAGTCCTAGAAACTCAGAATTTGGGGTTTTAGCATATAGTAATATGTGTGAGTCAAGGTGGGGGATTTCGGGCATTATCTGGGTTCTTCACCTTCTTCTTCCTTCTTCTTCACGGATTTGGGTGGTTTTCTCTAACTGGATGAAAAAGGTCCACACTGCAGGCCTTGGGTGGTCGTTATTGGGTCAAAACCACAAATAATAAAGGTGTCACCTCGTTATTGGGTAATTATCGCTTAAATAACCTTGGAAAAAGTTAGGAGCTGGCCATTTTACCTCATTTCTCTAGTTTGCTACTTGGAGCTCACAGCTTGTGAGCCTGTAAATACTGTAAATAGATAAGATACAATAAACATTCCAAGTCCGAACTTGAGCTTGTCATTTCCCAAATATTATTCATCCTGACCTTAGCAGAGAAGAAAAGAAACCAAAACCTTTACACATTGCTACGTTGAGGTGCAGGTGGGATAACACTGGCAACAACAGTTTCACAGGTGAGTAGCAAGAGAACAGCACTAACAGAACTGAGGTACTCCAAAAAACCCCCAAACTCAGTGAACTTGTTGCACTAATTTCCACCATGTTAATGGCAAATACTAAAGTAGTTTAACCTACTTACATGTATGTTAAAAATAGACTTATTGAGTAGTACATTGGTTGGCATGTTTTGCCCACTTTTTTTGGTTTGGTTTTTTTTTTTTTGGCTTATAAATCAAGAAAATAGATAAAATTCCATTAAGTTTCTCTGCATCAGTAAAATACTGATATCGCAATGACAGAGCATTTTATTTGCAAAACATTCGAAGACAATTTCACAAGTGGGGCAAATAAACCAAGACACAATGCATTAAGTTTTCAAGTAGTAAGGGATAAATTAACACTGTGTTTCAAAGCCCAGAGACAGCTCAAAGAAGCATTAGTTGATATTATTTAGGTAATTCACAGTTTTAATCTTTGAGTTTTCAAGCAAGGGAAGAACTGCTTGATATACTCAATTTACAGGCAGTATTTCTCTGAGTTTTTGATTAATGCATCAAATAGAAGACAATCAACACATACATATGTACTGAAGAAATCTGAAGGGAACCTGTAATAAAATAAAATCCTCACAGAGAGACAAAGAGCACTTTTCATTAAAACAATTCTGCTGACATCATTTTACCCCTGGGTTGGGCATTAACCATAAATGTGATTTACAGTGAGCATTTCTTCTGCTTGCAAGTGCTGCACTTCCAAGGGTGAGCAGGAGAATGAGAACATTTTTCCTCAGTTTCATGCTCAGAACTTCTGCTTATGCCATGGCATCTTTATCACAGAATATTAGCTAAAAATGAAAAGCAAATACTTATTTGACTTTCAAATTCATATCCAGATGTATCCTCTCAGAAAAAAAACCCTGTCACAAGAGTTGTACCAAAGCCTCCACACTGCTTTAGTTGCACTATGAGATCATGGAATCATTAAGGTTGGAAAGACCTCCAAGATCATCAAGTCCAAACACAATCCACACCAGTGATAACTCAGATTTTTCTGCAGGTTTTCCCCCTTTGCCTCCGGGTGCAACTGGAAAGTGCAAAGGAAAGGGCAAGAGCAGAGGCTCTGCTGTTATCCTCAATTTGAAGTGCCTCACTGACAGAATAAACAACAAGGAACAGCAAAAATCAAGAGTCCTACACTTGAATTAAGGAACAAAATCTGAGAAGTAAAATTTGGGGGTTATGCTACAGCAAGTTATAAGCTGAAACAAGTATAGAAAGCATCTTAAATGTCAGTTCTCAAGAGTCACTGGCATTACTGCAACAACTCCAGTTCAGTCAAATGGGTTTGAAATAAGAAAAATTGTGTGGTTTACCAGAGTGGGAATTAGACAATGACAACATTTTATCACAGCTGAATCCAGTTACTTGCTTATAGTTTTGAACTAAAAAAAAACCCACTAAAGCTGAAATTTAACTCGCTCATGTTACAGGTTTCAATTCTCTCTTTCCTTTCAATATAGTTCCTCTTTAGCCTAAATGGACCTGTTGTGATCAATGTCACTGCATCTATAAAATGTCAGTATTGTCTCTCCATCCTTCTTGTAGCTCCCTTCAGGCCCTGCAAGGCCACAATGAGGTCACCCCAAAGCTTTTCTTCTCCAGACTGAGCAATCCCAATTCTCTCAGCCTTCCCTGACAGCAGAGGTGCTGTATTCACCATCATCCATCAAAGACCCTCATGACAGACATTTCCTTGGTGTGGGGGAGGCCAGGAGGTCTCAAATGCCCCAGTGCCATCAGAAACGTGTGACAATTGCTGTGCCAACCTTAATTTCTCTGCTTTTGCTTTGTTATGTTAACAACACCACAAATGATTGGACTCCTTGAGAGGTTTCCCCAGCACTTTCTCAGGTTTTGCTTTATTATTTTCAGCTATTATTTTTCCAGCATAAGATTTGTAACCAGCTTATTGAAATGCATCCTCAGAGTGAGTTCAATATTACATCATCCTGTCCTTCATGCTGTTATCATTAGAAGGGATATGCTACCACTACTGCGTGAAATTTTTAAAAAGGCTTTAAAAAAAACCACAAAAACCACCACAAAAGCCCATCAACACTGCTGAACATGCTTTGGCAATAATTTCAGCTTTTACAAAGGCTTTATTTAATCTGAAAGTTGTACTTAAAAGGGAAAAGGCTCAAAATAGTAGCTGCTCACAGCACAGCAGATGGTCCAGACAATAAAAAAAGCAGAACTATTTGAGGAACGTGAGTTGTTCACTGATACAGATAGAGCCAGTTAGCACGTGTGCAGTGAAAATGGTATTTCACTGGAATAAACTGATTTGTAAATATATGGATTAATCTCTTTTTTTCCCTTAGAAAAAAACCCCAAACAAACAGGTGTTCTGAACCTGTCTGAATGGTTCACTTTTAAATGCGTGTTTCAAAATGTTTTTTTAATTTAGAAACTTTGAAAACTTCAGTAACTTCTTCAAATGTTGTGTGGGGAAAACTTGGGATGACAGACACATTTCAAGCCAGGGTTGTTTCAGATATATATCCTATAGGCACCTGATTGCAGGATGAGAGAAGAAATTTTAAATTGTATTTTTTCTAGGACATAAAAAATTATTTCCTATTTCAAATGAGGGTTTCATGTGGCCAAGGAAAAGGGGGGGGGAATAATCATGACAAAGAGCAAAATACCTAACTGGGAAATCACAGTTAAATATTGAAATTACCTGATTAATAACTTGGGGGTTTATTAGCACACAAAGCTATAATCCATGTCAGTAATTCCTTTAAAAAGCCACCTCAAGGTGGAAACATTTAAGTCATTCCTTAAATTTGCACTAGCTGTAGAGTTCACTCATTAATTAATGATGTAATCTACATGTACCCAGTTTCCAAGTATTTAATTACTTTAAACAGTAAATTAACTCTTGAACTTTAACCATGTTCTTCTTCCTTGCAGTTAAAATAAAGAAAATGTGCTATTTAACCTGCAATGCCTTTGGTCACCTTACTGTGCACTTCCATTCAGGTCACACAGGAGTTCTTTAAGGTTTATTTGGAGGAGAAAGTGGAAGGTGAAGGGATTTTCTTGCATGAACCACCACTGATTTCTGCTTTAGTAGGAAACCAAGGTGTAAAGATTCTTCTAGACCCAGGAAGCATCACACAGGTCCCTTCTGTACCCACACTGCTCTCTCCTGAAAGGCAGTTTCACAGCTTAGCTTCTACTGATGCCTGGAAGCTTTCTTCCATTTTCCAGGCTAAATGTGTTTGGGATCAATTGATATTGATGTTTTCCTTTATTTTTAACAGCTTTTCACCCTCTCTGATATTTTATATTATTTTCTTTAGAGAAGGCCATGGTATTTCCCTGATATATCTATTCTAATGAATGGAACCAACCACAATCTTTTTAGCATTGCTTCCTGAGAAATTCTCTTTATCCCTGATTGCTCTCAGCCAGCCTTCTCTACACTTATCCCAGTGTGAATTTATCTCTGTGGATGACCATCCAAGAGGAAAATGCTCCAAATGAAGTGTTGCATTTATTTGTGTAACAATGCTAATGCTTCCACCTCTTTTGTAGAAATACAACCCCACCAACTATTCCATTTGGATGGTGCTTTATTGACTTTATGCAAGTTCAGCAACCTAGGCTATCCAATGTCTGGAATTCACAGGATTTCTGGAGATAAGAAAAAAATAGGATTTATTTTTACTGGAATATTATTCCCTATGGAGTTGAACAGCCTTGTACCATCAAAAGCATGGAAATTGTTTTTGCTTCTCCTTTCTAGTGACTGCCTGCTAGTCCCTACAAAATATTCTTTCTACAAACCTAAACCCTGTGACAGAAATCACCGATTTCCATGATTTTAAAGGAATCTTCAGTGTCCCATGGCTCCCAAGTTTGGCTAGCAGCTACAACACCCCATAATTCACACTGCTAATGAGAAAGCAATCACTGGGACAAAGAATTTCAATGCCTCCACATTAGCAGTTACCATTATATGCTAATCACATTTTAATTGCTAACCAGCCGCCACCAGAAAAGAACAGGCTACAAAAGCAGAAAATAAAATTCATGAAGCAGAAGTTTCAGTTTGTCTCTGCTTTCATGTTTAATTTCCATTAGTTACTATCTGACCTGCATGTCTGAGAACTGCATTAGTTTACAGGGAGCTCGGAGCCCTTGGATCAGGTGATTCTATGAAAAATCAATCTGACAAATATTTCTTTTTAAGAAATGTTAAGATTTTTTTTTAAGTTTAAGCCGTAACTTTGCATTTTCACAGTTCCAGTCAGGTTTGGGGTGGATTCAAAAAAATTTTGTTGCTTACTGCTCTCAGCTTAAGGTCTCCAAAGTTGGCTATGTCCAACCTGGGCTTGTTTTCACAGCTAAACCACCAAATCACTGCCACTGCACAACTTCCAGATGTGGTGAAGGAGAGGTTTTTGAGCCCTGGCACGGCACTGGTGCAATTCATTCAGCCCTGAGCACCAGAATTTCACCCCTCTGTGATCTGGGAAGTAACAAAACCCCTTGTCCCAAGAAATCCTACAGAGGAGAGAAGTTTCCAGGAGAATGAAGTGAAACAATCAATAAAACAGCAACTGTGTTCTTTTTGCCCAGGTGGAAGTTATTTCTACCCAAACATAGGTTATGTATGTTATTTCTGAGCCCTTGAGAGCTCCTCTGGCCCAAAGAAAGCCTTGGAAAGGAGTTTGATTTCATTCTGTCAGCAAGCTCAGAAATCTTCTTTCTATTTAAGTACAGAGCAAAGAAAAACAACAATTACTGGAGAGGCACATGGGGAGAAATTCCTCTGGTCCCAAAGGAGAAAAAAAAAAAAACCAACCTTTAGGACAAGGGATCGTGCTGGGGGAGGCTCCAGGAAGGTGGTGGAGGACAGAGGTTGATCTCAGTGCAGGTGCTGTGCCTGAGGGGGTTCAGGTTGGATATCAGCAGGAATTTCTTCATGGAAAAGGTTGTCAGGCCTTGGCAGGGGCTGCCCAGGGAGGTTTGGAGTGCCCATCCCTGGAGGTGTCCAAGGAAGGGCTGGAGGTGGCACTCAGGGCTGGGGACAAGGTGGGGAGGGGTCACAGCTTGGACTTGATGGTCCTGGAGGTCTTTTCCAACCTTAATTATTCTGAGTTCCTATGATACCACTGAGGGCACAGGACCTTTGGGTTTCTTATTGCCACTACCCTGAAGGAAAGAGTAATAGAGTAACTTGGATATTCTACAGGAAACAGGAAGAGACTGGCAGAAGACAGTCCCCAATCAACACATTTATTTGCCTTTCACCCACAATTTTCCAATTTTTTATATTCATCTAGTATGAATTTTTACAACAGGAGAGGTTTTTCCAAGCCTCATTGCTTTTTGCCAATAAAGATCTTACAGTAACAGTCTGACATTTGTACTTTAGATTTAAAGAATTTCCAAATCTAATTGCTGCAAAAGTTAGTAATGCTAAAAATCACTTACAAATACACTGGTCTGCAGAGACACAGCAGTTGAGCTATGAACTTTTTGCTATGGTTCCTAATTTTCTATGATTTTTCAAGATACAGCTTCGCAGAAAAACTGAAACAAAATCAACAGGAAAAACACCAAAACCTGAAGTTAATTGAGTTAAATTGATATGAAAGTCCATCCTATGAAATTAATGACTTCTTGATATTAGTTACAGCCTAACTAGCAGTGGTAATTGTTCTTAAATAATATCCCTGAAGCAGATACAACAACACCCACAGGCACAGGGTGGGATTTTGGGGATTTTGGGGTGTCCTGTGCAAGGACAGGAGTTGGACTGTGCTGATCCTTGTGGGTCCCTTCCAACTCAGGATATTCCTTGACTCTCTGAACGCCTTGTCACCTTCCCCTGGCAATTGTCACCAAATGTCCATTCCACTCATTCATTAGGTGGGGTTTGAGCGCATTTTTAAACTTCTAAATAAAAAAATTTAGCCCACATCAACGAGGAACACATTATGACCAAGCAATAAAAAAAACAGAGAACAATTTATCACCCACTTGGCCAGGAGAGAAACTTCTACTGACAGATATCAGGAGTCAAACCAGATGTTCCCTTCATCTTTCACTGGCTGCAAAAACAGCCTCACACTTGTATTTATATGCAATATAAATGGCATTTTCAAATTCATTTGTGCTGGAAGAGGACAAGAACAATTATCTCAGCCCCACATTCAAGAGGGTTTTTTTAATTTCACTTGTAAGCTGTCCATCCCTCTCTCTCTCTCTCTCTCTCTGATTCCTACTGGCATCTAGTGGTACAGTAGGATTTTTGTCTAAAAAAGCAAATTCTTTGCTGGTCAGAACAGGAATTGCCCAGAAATTAGATCCAGCAGGTCCTGGACTTTAGAGGGTTAAGAGAACTGGAGTTTATAGGTCTGATGGTGTCACTAGGCAACAAGTAACTTGCTGCAGCAGCTCTCTCCAACCTCCTTGCTCCCTAATGAAGTCGGGTCTGCAGGCTGGTTTAGAGACAATAATAACAAAAAGCATCTTTATTCCCTCTTCTTCTCCCTTCCCATCAACCAGTTAAATAAAACAACCCCCACCCCCCCTCCCGAATTCAAGACTGGGGCTGGAATTGCAGGTGCACCGTGGTGGGAGCTGTTAAACACACTGATTTTTAAAGGTAGGGATGGTTGTGGAGCTTCTGTGTTTTAGGCATGTTTCAAGAAAGGGCTGTAGCTGTAAGTTCAAGACAAAAAAAAAAAAAAAAAGGGTGAAAAAATGAAAGAAAATGCCATTTAACTATGTTGAGCACTTTTGGGCTTGTAATTACAAAACAGTGTTTTTTCAAAGACCCATTAAAATACAAATCAAACCATTTTGAGTCTTTTTTAAATTGGAAATTTAGTTACAGTATTTTTTTCTATGGCTTGCCTCATTGTGTCAGGCATTCTTACCTGTTCTAAGGGATTAAAACATGAGCCAAATTTAAACAGATAATTCTGTACAGTTGTCTTGTAGACTTTAGATTATTTTCAGTAAAACGGAAGCATTCAAGGCACTGTGATAAACTGAAGCAAATCTCATGATAGGTTGTTTTGCAAACCAGTTGTTTAACTAAACAAAACTTCCAACAAGCAGGGAAAGAGCAAATGATGCTCAAATGCCACAGGAATTTTACAGAATTTGAATATAATGCAAGGAAAATAAATCACTGCTGTGCAATCACAATGCAAGGAAAATAAATCACTGCTATGCAATCATGAGGGCATATTTTGGGCTCCACATTTAAACAAAACGTGTTTATTTATTTGGTCCAAGAGATTACACATTCTTGCATTCAGCACTTGCAGTTCTGTATCATAAATCTGAATTCAGCACCTCTACAACAGGAACATTTCTGACAAGCTGAGCTATTTGTTTTATTTGAAGATGGATCCTTGTACATTTGGCAAACTGAGTATGTCATGGCAAGTACAAAAATAGAAGCATTATTGTGCTGGAACAGCAGCCCTGTGTAGTTTGGAATACACACACCATGACCTGTGCCCTACTAACTTGCAATTGCAGCACATTTCCCCCAGAGGTAAAATTCAGACACACTAAACCTAATTTCACACTTCATGTAAAACTAGTCACTCTGTTGGCCTGGCTGAGACACAACATGATTCTTTTTGGTTTTTACAAAGCATATTATGGATTTAATTAATATGGCTACTCTCAGAATAGAGATTGAAAGCTTTTTCCACCGAGGTCCTAATTCTGCTCCCTGTTCAGTGTTTCCTGCAGGCTTTGCATTGCAGAGAAAGCTCAGAACTGCAGGGGTTTTGCTGCAAGTAGGTTTTAATTTTTGCAGATAATAAGCCTTATTTCCTCCTTTGAAATAACATTTCAGACAGTCTCCTTTCATGCACACTGTCTTTCAGGTTTACAGCCCTCCCTTCTTGTTCTGCACAAGCAGCAAGTTCTTAATCTTCACCTGCTCCTTATAATCAGGGCCCACACACTCAGTAAAAATTAATTTCAGACACAAAGAAACATGTTCCCAGACTGGTGATCCCTTTTGACAGATAGAAAACAAGTAATCATGCAATCACGGAATCAAAGAATCACGGAATGATTTGGGTTGGAAGGGATGTGAAAGATCATCCAGTCCCATCCCTGCCATGGGCAGGGACACCTCCCACTGTCCCAGGCTGCTCCAAGCCCCAATGTCCAACCTGGCCTTGGGCACTGCCAGGGATCCATGGGCAGCCACAGCTTCTCAGGGAATTGCATCTCAGCCCCTCCCCACCCTCACAGGGAGAAATTTCTTCCTAATATCTAATCTAAACCTACTCTTAACCTAATCAGGTTCACAGAGAATGAATAATTAAACTGATTTAGTAAGGACGAGGTTACGCAGCTCTCCAATCTCCTTTTGAGATCAAGGGAGAACAGCAAGTCAAATTATGAGGTTCTAGTCATCCATGTAAAAAATCTCAGATAACTCCTTGAGAGAAAGCTAGAAAAGAAATCAAACCTTTTCTCAGAGGTACAATTTCTAATCAAGGCAGCTCAGCTCCTGCAGGAGTCAGACCACTGATTTTCAGAGCCTTTTAGTGGCCAACCACAATCTGAGCCCAAGGAGAGCATATCAAAGGAATACAACACACAGCTATCACAAACTGAAGGTGCTAGAGCTGTGCTTTGCCAAGGACTGGTGACAACATCCCAAATGCCCTGTGCTGGGTGAAAAGGAACCTGCTCTGGCCAGGAGAACACCAGAGTCCACGGAGAACTCTGTGTTTCAGTCTCAGCTGGCTCATCCTCACCTGGAGCTCCAGTTCAGAGCCATCAGGAAACCAGGGGAAGTTATTTACAGTCAAAACATCACCATGTGGACATCCCAGTGTTGGCATGTACCTCACACCCCCAGCCAGTGTTCCTGGATAAGGAAAAAGGTTCCAATTTACCCCTAAACATTTTAGGAAGTTTACTTAGAACTTTCCATACTCTTCTGACAGTGACTGGCTCAGTGCCAAGAGATAAACACCTATTGGACCTTGTCACTGTTCTTCAAATCCTGTACCTCTCCCTATTGGCAGCGAGCCAAATTGTCCCTCCTAAAACATTAAGTATTTAGGAAGGAGCACAAAGGAACTAAGGGTTTTTTTGGAGTGTTTCTAGCAGGGTGTCAGAGGTTTTCTCAGACACCTGTGCGTGGCTTTTGTTTTCTGTAACGTTTGTTATTTTTCATTTATTAAACCTTTTGCTTCGCAAAACACCTCTGAAGAGCAGTTTTGCTAAAATTATTCTAAGCCAATCTGCAAGACCTGGACTCTCAGAGATTAATACATTTACAGGTAGTTCACAACACTGGCCACGTCTTAAACTGTATCAGCTCAGCTCTCAGTTTTCCTCACAACTTTGAGCAACCCCAAGAGAAGGGGAGATGCCACCCCTCACACCCCATGTGCCAACTGCAGGGCCTGCAAAACCTAGGCTGGGGATGGAACTGAGCTCATCATAGAGATCCATATGCCTGTAAATCTCTTACTGAGCAGTGGTTTTGTTGGGTTTTGTAACAAAAACAAAAACAACAAAACAAAACAAAACAAAACAAAACAAAACGAAAAGTTTATTCTATTCCATCTGTTGAAACCCGGTTGAAGAGGTGTTTTTTCTTTATCTGTTGTAACTCCAGAAGGGAAGGGGTGGCTGCCTTTCTGATAACAAGGGTGGGGCATTGTTTCTTATCTCTGTTCACTCTTCCACTATCTCCACGGGGATATCTTCTGTTAATGGGCCATTAAAGCTCACCAAAGACATGACACATTACATCATCCCATTGTGAGATCCTCTACCCAGGGAGGAGGAGCCAAGCCATTTCCACTTAGAAGAAAAGGAGCCACAAGTGTCACCAGACATCCAGTGTTCCCACGTGACTCCCAAAGGAAGACTGGACCCATCTCTGGACCACTTTTTCTCTACAGGACCATCTCTGCTTCCAACAGGACCACATCTGCCACTCCAGGAGGGCTTACTTTTGGACTGTTTTCCAACACCCTGACCAACAGGCCATCAGGTTGTATTCTGACTCTGTCAGTGGTCTTTTGTATTACTGCATTTATTTTATTTTACTTCTTTTTTTTTCTTTTCCTATTAAATTGTATTTCTGACTTGGAGTGTCTCACTGGTTTTGCTTTCAAACCACTACAGTGGTAAAGGATGACAGTGGTTTTTAATCCCCTGCAACCTCAGGCAGCTGTGATTGCTCTTCCCTGTTATCCCAGACAATTTAACAGGTACATCCCCACCCTGCTACGCAAAGGAAGGGTGGAGCAGAGGGAGTGTGCCACAGGCTGCTCCATTTCCTCCCCAGCTCCATTAGGAAAACCACTCTCTGCTCTCCTCAGCATGTTCCTTTTATCTTGTCTTGCTTCTGAGTGATTTACCCCTTCCCTTTCCCACTCCAGCTCTGGCTCTGATGCTGATGAGACACCGTGTGTCACCCCAGGTGGGAACTTTGGGACTTCAGGTATGGAAATTCCTTGTCCCACAAACACCCAGTCAATCCTATTTCCTGAGAGAGCCACAACCCAAAATCTACACACATGCACACAAACACAACCCTTGTGCAGCTGCTGGGGAGCAACAACCAAACCCACAGTTTTTTGGGGTTTTTAAAATGATTTTAATGTTTTCCTTAACAAAGGTTAAGGAAAGATATTTGCTTTTGAAATGCAACATCTCTTTCCTCTCAGAGACCTGCAGTAATTAAGGATAAACAACAACTTAGATGTATCTTATTTTATTTGCAACACTGAAAGCTTCAATTTTCTTTTGCTGAGGGGGAACAATGTGTTTCTTTCCAGTAGGAAGAAAATTGTTCTGTGATTATAATGACATCATGCTGCCTCTCACGGGTTGCTGCAAGTCTAAAAGCTTGAAAAAAGGAAGGGCACATGAAGTACAGTACAGCCTTTCAGCTGTTTAAGTACAAATTCCTATACATATGCATGTACAAAAAGTAAGGAGCAAGGGAACTTTTTTTTCCTTGACTCTGAACTCTATTTCCTTTAGCAAAAACATATATAAAAATTGAGATTGGAACAAATTCATATGATTTTCAGCTTGATTTTCCTCTGTAAAAGAGCAATAAGCCAAAATGAGGACCCAAATACCTTTGACAGCACATGAGAATTGCAGTTATGTTCAAATTTTACAATGCAATTTCACTGCCATATTTTTTTCCACATTTTATACCAGAAAGTATTTCGATAGCCCAAGTTACGTTATAATGAGTGAAAACTGCTTTCATGTCACTTGTAGAATTAAAATACTGAAGTGACAAAGCATGAATTTGTTTCCAACAACTTAAGTCTGCGCCATAGAAAATTAGAATTGCTAAATTCAACTCTGCTTCATGCTTGAGCACTAATATTAGTAAAGTCTATTTGCATCTTAGGGTCTTTGGGACCAAGACCACAATATTTATATATTTTAAGTCCTGTTTAATGTAAAACTGTGGCTGTTCATAACTTTTGCTGCCCATCCTGATGTTGCAGAGTGCAGGGACACCACTCCCAGGGAAACCTCAGTGGTGCATGGACCAACCTTGTTCTGCCTCCTCCCCTGCTGCAGCCAGAATGGGTTTAGGACCCTCTGAGGTCACCTGCCCCTTTTTTCTACCTCTCATCACTTCTTGTGATTCAGGCCCCTCATCTTTAAGCAGCAGAATTCAGTTCTGCTTAGTTTACTGCCGTGCCTAAAGCTTCCTCCAAGCTATGGCAATGCACAAAGGAGTGACTGCTTTGAGCTCTTTTTTCCTGGGAGTCTGGCAGCCTTGTTGTCATTCTCAAACTGGGAGCATAAAACTCCCTTACAAAAGACTGAAGCAAAAGCCTCAGCCACTGAGGAATTGCTGGATATCATTACTCAAAACAACACTGCAGAAAGCAGCACACTGCTCCTTTGCACATCACTGTTATTTGGGAAATGCTTTTATTACAGAGAAATGGAACAGTACATATGTATTTCATGAAGCTCTGCTTATGCAGTACCAAAGAGATTACTTTCATGACTGAAATTTTAACATTTGTAAGAAAAGGAAAAAAAAAAAAAAAAAAAAAAAAAAGAGTTTTGTCTGGTAGTAGCTGCCTGACATTTGTGGATAAAGGAAAATGGATCCACATGGATCCCTGAGAGCATGGTAAGGTTATTATTGGCCAGGAAGTGCTTCTGCAGAATTCATAATGCAATTGAAGTTCTTTTTGCTAATTTCTATGTGTTTTACAGCTGCACAGACTGGTAAGAATCCCAGACATGCAGTAAGACACTACCTGAGCTCACCCTCATTTTATAGCTCCTCCTTGCCCAAACTCAGAAATCTGCCAGGGAAAATCTCGGGTTTATAAACAGCAATGCAAATGTAGCATTCTATTGTTAGTGCTTCTATTATAGTGCAGGGATTCTTCAGCCTGGAAAGGAAAAGCCTTGGAGATGACCTCAGTGTGGCCTTCCAGTGCCTGAAGGGAGCCTGTAGGAAAGATGGAGGGAGACTTTTCCCATGGGCCTGGAGGGACAGGACAAGGGGAAGTGGGCTCAAACTGAAAGACAGCAAGGTTTGATGGGATATTAGGAAGAAATTCTTTACTATGAGGGTGGTAAGGCCCTGGCACAGGGTGTCTAGAGAAGCTGTGGCTGCCCCTGGATCCCTGGCAGTGTCCAAGGCCAGGTTGGACATTGGGGCTTGGAGCAGCCTGGGACAGTGGAAGGTGTCCCTGCCCATGGCAGGGGGTGGCACTGGGTGATTTTTCAGGTCCCTTCCAGCCCAAAACACTCCATGATTGTTCTAACAATGAGGGAAGATGAGGGAGTGAGGACTGACATCTTACTGGCAGTTTCCAGACCCTTGCCCATGTCAGGGAATTCCAACTGAGCTGGCATCACTGGAAGAGGGCAGTAACCCCTCACATCACCAAGAAATGGCTAATTTGGCTGTGGTACCTAAGAAACAATCCAGAATCATACTGGAATTGATACAAAACCAGGAAAAAATGGCATTGCATTTTCCAAGCATGAAGCTACAACACCATCATCCACTTGAGATCCCAAATCCTGCTCAATCAAAATTCCTATCCAAGCCCTGAAGCAGCTGAGGCTTAGATGAGCACAGAGAGGCTGAATGAGGAGACAAAGTCAGACCCTTCTCACCAGGCAGAGGAGTGAGGACTCAGATCTGGCTGCATCTGCAACTGGTTCTTATAAATCATCCCAGGCTCTAATCAAACCCTGAACTTGCAAATCTAACTCTCAGAGTTCTGCTGAGCTTCTGCACTGAGGTTTACAAACACCTTTTCAGTCCTGCTTTGGGCTGCCACAGCTGTTGCAGTGGTGTGATTTAGGGCTTGGTTTGCTCATCTTCCAAGGCCAAATATCCTCTAAATTATGTGGGCTGGAAAACACAGGATTTATTCAGCACCTGCTCTGAAGGCCTGATGAAAACTATGAGGGACAGGCATTGTTTTAACGTGTGAACTCCTTACAGGCACCAGAGTAAATACATACTTTGAAATGGTATTTCTGCAACCTGTCCAACAAATACCCAGATTCAGAGCATGGCCATCTGCAAAGGGTGTGATAAAACATTCCTGCAATGGTTTTTTGATGGTCCTGACAGGCATGAAATTCCTTATCCAACTGGAGAGAACATACCTATGGATACCCAAACTATCAAATGATATTAGCTTTTCTGCCCACTGTTGCAAGCACAGAGAGAAGGAAAAAAATAATAAATCACCTCAAGAAGCTTTTCTTGCCAATGACTCCTGCCTGTCTTTTCTCATCTGCAGCTCAGGCTGTGACATCCAGTGGACTGAGATCAGTCAGCCCACTGAGATCTGCCTCCAGGATCCCAGAACATCTATTCCTGAAACCAAATTTTTGAAAGCAGATCCAGCCTTCTGTGACTGCCTGCTGAGCCACTGCTGAAGGATTTCAGTTCAGTGCAAATTTTTATAAACATGGTGGCTTTTCTGTTTCTCCAGAGTGCACCACTGATTTCAAAATAAAGCAGAATCTCCACTGAAATGCAGATGCTGAAGGTAAAATGCAGAAAAGTAAAGGGCATTTTTAAAAAAAACTTTATCTAGCCAAACCTACTTCAAATAAAGCCAATTACTCAACTCATAAACCTATCCAAATTCACTATATTTCTGAGGTTTTTATTTTAAACTACCACACCACAATTCAAATTCCAATCAAGATCATTAAAGCTACTCCCTTTAAAGCCTGCAAATTATTTGCTGCACTTGCAAAGTGTTCTTTTTGGTGTTTTAAAAAGCTCCTCTAGTCAGTCTGCTATAATTACAGGATGAATAAGGATAAACATGTAGGAAGGCACCCCTCCTTGCAAACCAGCAGGAAGCCAGTTGTTATGATTTAAAAACATTTCCATGCTTCTGCTCTGGCAATGTTTAAGCACTTGCAAATATCCCAAAATACTGTGTAGGAAGGGAAGTGATAGCAGGTACAGGGAACAGGGAATGAAAACTTCAGTCAAAGAACTGGTGAAAAGAATTTGGGGGTTGGACTGGAGGATCTTCAAAAGTCTCTTCCAACCCAAACCATTCAATGGTTCCATGAAAATGGAATTACTGTACACTTAGGGCAGGTTCTTGGAATTTCCTAAGATGTCCCTGCCCATGGCAGAGGGATGGAACAAGATGATCTCTGTAGTCCTTTCCAACACAAACCATTCTAAGAAATGGGCACTGATGAAAACACCACCAACAAGATCAGATATTTCTTGTTTTATTTGGAAGCTAATCTTTAGAAGTTTTTCTTTGCCTTTTTTTTTTAGGTGAATTGGGATGAGTCTTGATGTTGGTGAGAAAAATTAATGTAATAATCCAAGCTAAGTTTGGATAACAGTAGTAAACAGTATCACACTATCGCTGCTTTATCTGTTTCTACCCAGAATTTGACAACACACACTTAAAAGGCATCTGTGCATGAATTATGAACTACTTTTATATTAACTAAAGAACTGGCCATAGTGATAATAGGAATCATGGATAAAAATGACTGTGCCTGTTTCATTTACAGCATGAATAATTTATTATAACTTTTTTTAATTTAACCCTGTTCTGCTGTGCATTACATCGAGATGACCAACATGAAAAATGAAGTACAAAATCAAAGGTCTTCTTCATGTCATAGTTTCAGTGCTACTGTTTTAGAAAGACCAACAAAAAAGATTTGAGAAACCATTAATGGGATGTCTTGCAATCTGTTATCTGTAATTCTGTTCAGTGCCAACAGTGGCACACATGAAAGCTGATTTCATGGAATAACAGAAACACAGAATGATTTGGGTTGGAAGGAACCCTAAAGGTCTAATTCCAACCTCCCTGCCATGGAGAGGGACACCTCCACTAGACCAAGTTTCCCCATTTTATGATCATTTTTGCCATCCTGGTGCATCTGTTATTTGCACAGTCCCTGCCTTTCTGTGCTCCTACAGTCACCAGCTGCAAACTGGAGCTGGAATGGGGCATTTCCAATGAGTTTGCATCTGTCAGAGGCATAGTGATAACTGCACAAAGCACCTGAGTGACACCCCAAACCAGCCCTGACATTTCAGGTTTGTGCTTGTCACCAAATGTTAAAGCACCACTACTTGTTTTGCCACTTTATTTCAATTTTATGGCTTTTTTTAATTCTTTTTTTTAAATTATAACGCACAAGCTGCTCTGCTGTGTGACCTTTCCCTTCAGAGTGGTCACTGAATCATCAAGCAATGAACATCCCCTACCCCCATCTTCTTCCTTAGGATGCCAGCACTTTTGAGAAGGTGAAAGGGAAGCATTAGGAAAGCTTGGCTCTGTCCTGTCATGTTGTCTTAGTGTGACATGAAATTCTGTGACATGTGACATTAAAAAAAAGGTCACTTTGACAACCTGACTATGGGAATGCCAGCATATTGTTCACTACTGCTGGTAAATGAATGGCAAATCATGCAATATCTGCAACTAAAAATAAAAATATTTCCCTTTTCCCTTGTATTTTATCCAGTTTTATGACCTTGTGGAGTTTTCAAACTGTGGAGCTCCTCCAGCTTCCCTCCAGTTTTCTCATTTCTTCCTCACAGGATTTTCTCAGTTGCAATGAGGATTGTTTTGTTTATTTTTAAAGGATTTATTTAATCTTTTGATGATTTCCATATTCCTTCTTACTACACTGCCCAGACAAAGAGGCAAAATTGCATTTTTAGTACTGTGTTCCAAATTTAAAAGAGGGAGAAAGAAAGAGATGTTAGAAAAGCCCAAATCTTTTCTTTGAATAATTATCAGAATTTTCATTTTTCAGCTGAAAGCCCCTCTGATCTGACAGAGGCTCTAGTCAATATCACAGAAGCCAAATATATACATTATAAATTATGTATACATTATATGTTACATATAATAAATAATAAATATATATAATGTATGATAAATAACAATATTATATATTATATTGTGCATTATATATACTATAATGTATATTATATATTATAATAAATATTACATATTGTACATTATACATGATATATATTATATTGTATTATATTATACTATATTATATTATATTATATTATATTATATTATATTATATTATATTATATTATATTAATTATCCAGAGAGAGAGAGAGAGAATATAACTGGCATTGTAACTTTGTCATGAACATTAACAGAAGATTATAAAACCCAAAAGATGTAGATTCTGGCTCACAATACCAGCCCAGGTTTTATATCCCAAACATCTTAGGGTTGTGCAGAGCTAATTATCAGACACAAGGCAAAATAAAGGGTTATGTGAAATTTTACATTCTCAGAAGTCAAAGTATCATAATTTAATCTTTTATATGTTGTTAATAAATATCTTAACTGAGTTCTCAGAGATGTAAACCAGGAAAACACTGATGCTCAGCCATCATTCTAAGGAATGAATGCAACAATTTCCCTGCACCCTCCTGTGTCCAGAAAGCAAACTGAGAAAGGAGTTTGTTCTCAGAAGTCTCCTGAAAAGGACATTTCAGAGAGAATTCAGCAAAATGGCAATGCAAACCCCCACAAAAAGCAAAAGACTTCCTAAATTCCATAATCTGTTTCTCACATTTATATTCAGCTCGCTGCTCCAGCACATTTTTTTATCTGTTCCTTAAACTTTCACTGAGACAATTCATAATTGTTAACATAACTGCCTAAAGCCTTTTAGGTGTAAATCAGTAAGCAATGAAGTGAGGTGGAAAAGCAGCTTCCCTGCAACAGATGCGTGCTTGAAAATGAGGTGATAATAGGTAAAAAGGTATTAGGAAGACTAATGACATACAATAACAAGCCTGTCTAATTGTGAAGATTTAATTAAAGCAGAGTTGCTGTGATGCTGATGCAGTTGTTAAGAGACTGGATTTCTGTGTCAGACCAAGATGTTGTTTCAGAACAATACAATCTAGACCTTAAAAAAAACCTTTAAAAAGGTCCAGATCCCAGCATGTCATAAAAATGTTTTAATCTTTGTGTTTATTTTGGGTTGAAGTGGAGTTGAGAAAAAAAAAAAGGTATTTCTGAGGCGCTTCAGCAGAACATTATTTGTTAAATCCTTGCTAAATTCTGCAACATGTTTATCAGCTGAAAATTTTGTAAACAAGATCGCATGAAGGATGAAAAAGCTGGATGAGTGACAAGCTGCAAAACACACAACAACATCTTATTATAAGGTTAGGTGGCTTGTGACAACTCCAAAGGTGCTCTCAGCTCTTTCTCACTGAATTATATTTGCAACTGTAGCTAGCACCATATGTTATTTGGCATTAGCCAAGATGTGTTAGACACCAGAACCAGACTTCTGAGAGAGGAATGGAGAGAGCAGATTTCTCCTGAGGCTCCTTGAACCATCAGTGAAAACCTAAAAGCTCCTTGCAACACTTCCTAGTAATTTAGAGCAGTGCCCACAGTGAAGGGTCAGGAGAGCCAGCTCTATGAAGAGCAGCTGAGGGAGCTGGGAAAGGGGCTGGAGAGTCAGTCCTTTGAGGAATGGCTGAAGGAGCTGGGAAAGGGGCTCAGCCAGGAGAAAAGGAGGCTCAGGGGTGTTTTATTTCTCTCTGTAATTCCTTGACAGGAGGGGACAGCTGAGGGGGTTGGGCTCTGCTCCCAGGAGACAGGGACAGGAGAAGAGGGAAGGGGCTCAGGCTAGGCCAGGGGAGGCTCAGCTTGGACAGCAGCAGGAATTTCCCCATGGAAAGGGTGCTCAGGCCTTGGAAGGAGCTGCCCAGGGAGGTTTGGAGTGCCCATCCCTGGAGGTGTCACCTGGAGGTGGCACTCAGTGCTCTGGGCTGGGGACAAGGTGGGGATGGGTCACAAGTTGGACTTGATGCTCTGAGTGGTCTTTTCCAACCTTAATGATCCTGTGATTCTATTCTATGATGTTATTTTATGAAGTCCTGGTCTAGAAAGTGAGGTAGATGGTAAGAATTCCTCATTATTCCTGTTTTAGCCCAGTCCCAATGTCCAATCTTCCCTTGGGGGTTCATATATAAAATATCGGATTGGAAGGAGAGATAAATCCCCAGAAGGTTTTGAGAATCTTCAATCCCCAGAAGTTTTTGCTTGAAATCTGTTAGCCAAGTCAAACAAAGCCTTTTTCTTGTGTCTGCTGTCACCTTGGTATGCCTGTCCTTTGTGTCTGCTCCAGGGACTGTGCTCTCTCCTTTTTATCCCCTTTTTCCTTGGTTTCCTCTCCATGCTGAGCTTAGTAACTGCTGTGCTCAAGGAACTTGGTTGGCATCTCTCTTTGGGAAGTGTTAAAACATGCAAGATCCACTTCCTGGGACTCAGAAGTCCTAACATAACCCTTTCCTTTCTCTCCACCCATTTCCTTATCCACAGGGAGTCAATTTTTGCACCCTGTCCAAGCCCATCAATACCACTGAGCCATGAGGGATTTTGCCTGCCAATCAAATCCACGCTCAAGATTTTTCTGAAAAGTGGGGAAATGCAGGAACAACTGACACAGGCAGCTCTGCACTCCTCCAAAACAGGAGAGCCCAATACTTGGTCCAAAAATCTCACACCATTTGCACAGACCAGTTCTTGAAGAGCGAACACAGAACAGCCCACCACGTCATTGCCTCTGTTTCATACTCTTATAAGTTACATGTCCATCTTGAGAATTTCTCTACAGGTTTTACAGAATTTCTCTACCAGAAAAAAATATGGAAAAGTGGCATGATCGTGGGGAACAACAGGTCTGTGCTCACAATCCTGCTATTCACTTTGTAAGGCAGGGAAACTTTCTCTGCCTTGTTTTGCAGTATTTCATTGAATGGCTCAGAAACTTGAAGGACAAAATAGGGCTTTATAAAAACATCTCTGAGGGACTGGTTAATGTATCCCAAATGCAATTACCCTAGGGATAATATAAATTCTATCGTTGTCTAGTTCAAAGTAGGCAAAATTCAAGTCGAAGGAAATCTTTTCCCTTGTCCCTCTACAAAACAACAGCAAAGATTAAGAGCAGATGGTTTAAAAACTATTAGTCATTTCAAAAGTCATTCAAAGTCTATTTTAATCCTTTCACATGTGATTTTCATTGTTTTTCCTTCCACTCACACTTATATCTTTCCTAGTTATTTCTGCATTTCCCATTCCAGCCAATAACCAGAACTGAACATATGACTGTGGTCCTGACTTGTACAGAGGGTTTGGTTCATATTGGTTGCTATGAAAATAATATTTATAGCCAAGGAGGGAAAGGGACAAACACAACATTTTACTTAGGCCAGATAAGTAATTTAAAACTGTTTTTCTGTATTTAGAGTTGCAGGCTTAAGATAGCAGCCTAGAGATAACGGGATTCATGCCTCCTAACCAGGGATGTTTCCAGTGATTCCTCCCCAACAAATGGGTCTGTTATTTTCTGTTTACTTTGTGTTTTGTATTAATTGATCCTCCACATTAGAAAGAACATCTCCCTAAGGTTTCCTCTATTTTCATCTTGTCAAACATTGTTCTGCTTTCACGCACACTGTCCTCACTCCTTCAACACTATACACCAGGCCTGTACATCCCAATTTATTCCAGCTCTGTGTAATGTTAAAACATCTTGTTTTCAGCATCAGTAATGATATCTCCAAGGAGAACATGATTTAAAGGCTGTTTTGTGCATGAAAAGATTGTGCAAATTAAGTTTCATGAGCCTCAGAAAAGCGGAATTAGTTTTCAACAGTTGAATTAAACAGAAATTACAAAAAAGGAGTCTTTAATTGCTCTTGTTTTACAAAAACGTTCGTCTTGCACTGTTTAGTGTCTTTTAAACATGTACACTCCAAAGCTGAAATAAATCTCATTGTATTCACACTCAAACTTTCTTTCTCCATCTCACTTTCCTCCTTTCCAGCTCACTAGTTCTTCTGGAAATAGGTCTGAGATCTTTCAAAATCAAAAATATGGTTGAAAATACTGGAAGTCATCAAAACTCCCAGAAGACATCACTGGCAAACTATGAATCCAGAAAGGGCTGGCAGATTCACAAAGATTTTACAACTTATTTGATGTCTGAGGGCACCAAACTCCAGAACATCTCCAATGGGAAGCAAAAATTTTACTCCCCCAAGATTTGAGGAGGAACATCAGGCAGGATTTGATTAAGTCAAAGAAGAGCAGGGAACTCTTGGAAAACTGGGTTTATCTCTGTTGCATTGGCAGAAGGAAGATGTCTTTTTAAAAAAGCATTTCTCCTTACAGGTAAAACCAAAATGGAATTTAAAATTTCAAAGAGAATTCAGAATGAAAGTAAAAACCTTGCTGTTTCAGAAGATTGAAAAAAAGATTCCTGACACTTTACTTCCCTCTTCCAAATGCAAATGACCCTGTTTCCAGGAAGAGAAAGGACATAATCACCTCTGTACAATGTGCAACACCCTCACTCCAGGAGCTGTTAAAAAAGCAGAAGAGGTCTATGATACAACCACAAAATAAAATTATGAAACAACTGAAATAGTTCTTCTGTGTAAATATAGACATCCTGTCTATCTCAGACAATACTTCCATGTGGAAAATGGAAAGTCAGAATTAGGTAGATGGAAACAAATCTGGAGATGGAGAAAAATGAGAGATGCAAAATAAGTTAACAGAGAAATTGCAGATTTGCAGTTGTACTTTTGTGTTGTTGGGTTTTTTTTTGTTTTGGTTTGGTTTTTGTTTGGTTATTTTGGTTTGGCTTGGTTTTTAGTTGTTGTTGTTGTTGTGTGAAACAAACTACTTGGTTTTATAAAAGGATAATTTTCCCAACAAAACTTTTACCAAATTTGCCCAACCACAACTGTTACCAAATTTGCTCCACTGCATTCTTCATCTGTTAAGTGACACACACAGGATGTGCTTGTACTGACAGTGACTTCTATTTGCAAGGCAGAATCAGGGCCTCATTGATATAAATGAGTAAACACACAATAAATTTAGAAGAATGAGTCTTCACCCAAAGTTTTACTGTTTCTCAGTATTCAGCTATAGTTAAGCCAATTCAGGAAGAAATTCTTTATGGGAAGGTTTGTCAGGAAGGTGGAGTCACCACCCCTGGAGGTCAATCAAAGATGATATTTGAGGCATTTTCCAACCTGAATAATTCTGTCATTCCATCATGGCTTGATCCTCCAAATTTCTATGTGGATGAGGGACTCTACTTGCTGTGAGATCTCTCACAGATAAATAAAAAATCCCATTTGTAGGGCTTGAAACCAGTAGGCAAAATTCACCTTGGGGCAGCATTACCATGGCAGGAAACCATCCTACAACCTGTATTACTTGTGAACTCTGCAGTCTCAGAGCCCTGTCTGACGTTTGACCCAAGAGAGGGCTCTGATCCAAAGGGCAGCTCTGGTGTAAAAACAAAATTATTGTCTCCAGAAAATGCAGAGGAGGAGAGAAATCTTTGCATGCTTTCACAGCTTCCAGTTCTGCCTCTGGGACAGAGTCACTTGGGATCTTTGCCAAGTGACCAACCAAAGGCAAAATTCCAGTTGAGACCCCTGTGAAACTCATGGATGGCCCACGCCATGGCAAAGTCTGGGTACTTTTTAATTTGGCCACATTAGACATAACTCATTAAATCATTGCTGCCTGCAGAAAAATGGCCTTTTATTTCTGTTGATGTCAGAACTTTGGGTTTGTTTTCCTTCTTCCAGCCCAATGGTGAATCATCTCTTTTTATTCACAAGACATGATTATGGTAACATTTATTGCTGTCATAGTTTATCAATAAATGAAACTTTGGACCAGCCTTGATATGTTATTAATTTTTGTGCATTCTTAAAGGACTGGAATCAGAATAGACTCCAACATAAAAACCACCCTACTTATAAAGATACAAGATACATTAAAGTTCATACACAATGTCTAATCTTCTTTCACATTGTTTTATGTATTGGTGACTACACTGTAGTTACTGAATAAAATCCAGTGAGAAAAAGAAAATAATTTATTGCCAAGTATAAAACACCCTTAGAACTGAAGAAATTCAAGCTCTAGCTTTTAGAGGAGAAATTATTTCTTTGCCTTGCCTTCCACTGGAGCATCTCCTGCTTCTCCACATCTATCCTGACAGCTGTTCCAGCTGTGACCTCACCAGCACCAGCTAGAGGAGGAAAATAACTTCCATCCCTCAGCTGACCATGATCCTCCTAATATAATTCAAAATTTACTTTTCTTTATTCACAGTGGAAGTTCAGTTTGGAGTTCAAGGTCTTTTTGTCAGGAAAGAATGTATTTTGTTGTGTCCACTGCAGTAAATGCTCTGTGGTTAAAAAGTCATACAGTAAAAAAACCTTTTTCATATTTCCTTTTACTAACTTAGGACGATTTTTTTTTCTTTTTTCATTATTGGAGTTGATTTAGAAACATAATTATTGACAATCGTGGTTTCCCTGTGCACCATAACTCTACTTCAACAGCCTCTGTGCAAACACCAAACAAAAAATCTTGTCCATAATACAATTTAATTGAACTTTAGGATTCTGCTTCACAGTACCATGCTGGCCATTCTCAATCACCTTCTTCTGACTTTTCATGCCCAGATTCACTGATTTTCTGTAACATAATGGCCTTAGATCCTGTAACATCAGCTTTAACAGAAGGTCTTTCCTTTTAGACGCAGAGTTTACAGCATCAGTTCATTGGTCATTTGTACCACTTAGGGGTCTGTTTGCTTCAGTAAAATTACTCCTCATTTAAGAAAAAAAATTAATAGCAGAGTAGTGCATCAGTGGGCCAGCTTTTCCAAGCAGGTTGTGAAATCCCAACATTCAATTATCAGCCATTTGCAGATTTATTCCTTTGGAAAAGTGTCCTTAGGGTTCTTTGCAGTAAGCACAATAAAAATAATTTTTGTTTTCTTATAAGTCTGTATGATTCCCTTTTATGGCATAGAAAATTTCAATGTTCAAGAAGCATTTTGCAAAAAAGTAATTTGCAATTATAATTTATCCCCATATTGCCATCCAAGATTGCACTTAGGAAGACAAATAGAACAGAATGAACTATAAATTTTCCTCCTCGTTATGAATGATCAGGATCCTGCAAAGGCATTATGCCTGATATAAATATGTTAAATATGGTCTTTCACCAGTGAATTTAAGCAAGTTTGGTTTTATAAAAAATGAGCTGAAAATATTTTTTGTGATCACGGAAGATCTCAAATTTTGCTGTGAAGGGGAAAATGGCCAAGATGGAAAAAAATTATGGGAGTAACAGCACTTCTTGAGAGGTATTGCTGACCACCTGCTGTACTGAATGGATGAGAAACAGGCTGTACAAAAGCCAACATATTTCACCCTTGTTTCTATTTGGACCTTTTTTCTTCTTTTTATTTCTCCAAATGAAGGAAAATAAAACATGCTACAAGAGCATTTACACGATCAAAAAATAATTATGGCCTCTGAAACATTTTTAAATGGAGGTAATTGCTTTTTATGACCTGCTGCTGATTGTGATTCTACTCATGTTTTGCTCATTTTTTTTTTCCTTGAAATATTTTGTTACTCCATTTTGGGGTTTTGGTTCAACAAACATCAAAAACTTTAATCTTTTTATTTTATAAGTACTGAGTTTATCTCACCATTGTTACTGAATTAAGAATAGTGACATGTTGTTTAATCATTTTTTTTTGTGAAAATTGAAGCTGAGTGATTCCCATCCCTTTCCTTTAGAAAAGGATATTCTGGCAATGTTCTTTCCAAGGAGGACTCTCTGAGGTTCGTGTATATTAATTTAACAAGCACTTCCCTTTGGACAGATACCCTACAAATATTTTCAAACACAGGTTTTTAAAAGCTTTTCTTTATAAGGGTTTTAAAGATAAATTAGAATGAGATATGCAGACAAGGACCCTTCATGGGGTACTGGAGTGACAGGACAAGGAGGAATGGGTCACACTGACAGAAAGCAGGGTTAAATTCAATATTAGGCAGAATTTCTTTACTGTGAGTGTGGTGAGGCCCTGGCACAAGTTGCCCAGAAAAGCTGAGGCTGCCCCAAAATTTAAAAGTGTTCAAGCCCAAGCTAGATGGTGCTTGGAGCAACCTGGGATAGTGGAAGGTGTCCCTGCCCACGGCAGGGGGGTGGAATGGGATGAAGTTCCATCCCAAACCATTCTGTGATTCTATGATTCTGTGTTCCTGCTAAACCAACTGGCATTTCTTTTGCTTGTTGTAAGTGAAAGGACCAACAATCCCTTATATGCAATGACCCCTTCTATACAATGACCCCTTCTATACATTCACAGCTCAGATCTGTCCCTGCCAAAATAATCTAACTTTTCAATCTCTTCCCAACATTCCACCTGAAGACAGAACTGTTGCACCACTGCAATTCTAGCTGGACTGAAACTGAGGCATGAGAAATTTGTTTCCTACATCAAGGCAGTTGGGTTTTCACCATTAAGAACCAATTTATGCAATGAAAAATAATTAAAATAACCCAAAAGTCTGCAGAAACTTAAGCTAAAAAGGGTGCTAGGAGGTTTTAGGACCAACATATACCTGTAGATGCATCAAGTGGCACAGGGGAGTGTGCCATGACCATTAAGTTGCCACCTGCCTTTTTTTTCTCTTCCCCTGCATTAGATTTATTACCTTGGGCCACAAAAAACCTATTTATTTTCACCTTAATTTTTTACTATATCCAATACAGTTTCATTGTAGTTTTTTGAGGGGGGAAAAAAAGATCAGGTCACACTTACTTTTGTAAATCCTAAAAACTTGAAAAAGCAAGAAAGAAATTAGTATTTATAACAGGATAGCTCCCAGGCATTGCAGGAGCCATGCAGGGCACTGTTATCATCCACATGGTGGAAATACACACTCAGCCTGTCACAGAGCCTTATCCAGAGCCTCTAAATGGACAATATAAATGGACAAGACAGAGGGAAATAGAGAGAAAACCGAATTACCCAGAAGATGACCTGTCCAAGGTCACACCGCAGCTGCCTGAAGTCACTGTGGTGACACAACAGAGCCACAGTGGCAGCACTCCTCAAAGTTCTCATATTTTTTAACTTTGAACTACAATTCTACCCATGGGACCATGCTGCTCATCAGCTTTTAAGTTCACTGGAAGTAGCAACACAGAGTAGGTTTAGTCATTGGAAGAGAAGACAGGAGGATTCTCGAAATTTAAGTATTTATTATTCCAGTCTGATAAGTTACTGAAAAAAACCCAGGAGGTGTTAAAATGCTACAGAGCAGTAGTAATTTTCTTAGAACTCAGATTCAAAAATTGATTTATTTCAAGCAATAAGGGACTCCTAGAGTTGTCACCAACATCAAAACAGTCTCACAAATGGCCTTCCTTTTTTCTTTATTGCACTTTCATTCACAACTCCTCTGAGCAAAGGCTCAAAAGATTGGAAAGGGTAGGAATGAAGGAAAACCAGTAGAAATCTTTCTGTCTCCAATACCTAATGGTCAAAACAGTGAAAAAGGCAAAACCTCTAAATATGCTACAAGAAAACTGATAGCAATTGCAACATGAGAGCAAGCTGCAAGAGTGTGTAAAAGTGATTATTTTTATATTATTATAATCATCACACGAGACATTCAGAGCCCTGAACTAACAGATTTTAGATGGAATATAATTTCTAGCAAAATGCCTTTACAAAACTGTGTGGAAATAACCACAATAACATGGTATCAAATTGAGGTCAATTAAACAGAAAAACTGGAAATTCTTTACTACGACAATAAAAAGTTGCTTCAAAATAATTGCTTCCAACATATTCTGCTAGTTATCTAAACAAGAAGGTGGAAGTGTGGATTATGAAAACACAATTTGTTCCCTCAAGTCTATAAAAGCAAGAGGAAACAACATTGTCAGCCATGTGATTTTAGATAACACCACACAATAAACCCATGGGAAGCATTAATAGATTGAGAAAGGGAAAAGAATTGTATCTGCTGTCTAGGAAAGTTACTGCAAACATAAAGATTCACTCCTAAAACAACAACAGCAGCATTTAGAATAGGTTTTTCTGTTGCAGATTAACAGGATAAGCAGAGAAGGAAAGCCCTTTGTTTTGTGGTTCATGTATCTGTGCTGGTTTAAGATGAAAAATCCAACCTCTTAATTAGAGGAATGTCCTGCCTGATACAATTAATTTCTAATAAATACAGTCCATGCTTTGGAATACCAAGATCATAAATATTATCACTTCAGTTTCTGAAAAAACTTCAAACATGCCATCATTCTCTCTGACTTCAAATACATCCTGTTTCTCTTCTGAATAATACAATGGGAAATGCAACTTCATGTGAGAACCAAAAGGAATATATATCTATTGGGAATTTATGTTCAGTATTATTTCTTCAGGTTACAGAAATTGCATTTTAAGCCAGCTCCTGTACAGAATGAATTAGAATGCAAACATGTCCTTTCCAATAAAAAGGAATTCATCTTCTTTTCCACACCAACCTTCCCCACCCTCCTCTTTCTCGGGAAAAAGGACTTTTCAGGTTGGTGTGGGCAATCTAAGCTTGTGTGCCCATGTTTTCATCCAGCTGGAGATGAGTTGGGTACAGTTTGGGGGATGTCTACCCATATTAAGTGTAAAATCCCAGAAACAATAGGTTTTGACAGGGACTTTGGGTGCAGATCTCTTTAGTGTGTCATCCAGGAAACCAGACTTTAAAGATGAAGCTTAAAAGGAACGTTTTATAAAAAAAACCTCTCTCTGCATCTGTTAAAAGGCACAGTGTCCAAGCCTGGGCTAAAGCAGAGCTTCTCAACAGCTTAAGAACTTTTAACTACAGGTAATTTAGTCCATCTGGAGGTACATAAATACTAGAAATTGCCAAACCATTGCTCCTAATTTGTATTTATCTAAATGTGGAGGTTTGTCACCTGTCAATGTAAAAACAAAGACACTTCTAACAACAAACGTGATTCTGAGTATCTCAAAATCTTTAATTAGAGCCACACTGAAAAAAATTAGTTTTTGTGAATGGCATAATATCCTCTACTATTTGTGCTACTTTGTTGCATTAAATGTTAATTTCAAGACCATGATATTATTATTCCCAACATCCATAGAGCAATGCCACATAAAAATAAGAGATGGTGTCCAAAAATTTGCTATGATGGTACTTCCATCTACTCATCAGTGAATACTTAGTGCAGTACATCTCTGTTAAGACAAGACTTTAAGCATCACTTATAAGGAAATACTGAGTTTGCTTCTTAATCCTATGACCAGATGCAAAAGTCAGATCTTGGAAACAGAAATTAGATCACCTGTTATCTCTTTATCCTTTTTCCACCACAGCCTAATGACTTGTTTGCATTATTCCCTAATGCTGGGCACTGTCTTGATTATTTCAATGATTTCTCCACAATAATCAACACTTGTTTCCTCATCAGTGTGCTGGATGATTGGTTTCGTTTTCCCAGACTAATTATTTTACATATTTCTATATCACACTCTTTACCATCTGCTGACCCAATTACCTAAATGATCCAAATCCTCCTCAGTCTGATTGCAGTTTCTCATTACTCCTCTTAAATTTCATTTCAGCAACATCCATAAGCCATGAGGGTTTTTTTCTCCCATTCTTTCTCTGTATCAATAGATCTTAAGATTGTAATCTAGGGGGTCAGATCCCACTGGAGAATATTGCAAATCTGATGCATGGGACACTTATATCTTCAAGTGATATAGATGATACTAATCAAGATGGAGAAAGATTATTCCCAAGGGGATGTAGTGACAGGACAAGAGAGAATTACTTCAGACTGAAAGAGGTTGGGGTTAGTCAAATATCCAAAAAAAAAAAATTCTTCCCTGTGAGGGTGGTGAGGCTCTGGCACAGATGTCCCAGAGAAGTTGTGGATGTCTCATCCCTGGAAGTGTCCAAGGCCAGGCTGGATTGGAGCAACCTGGGACAGTGGAAGGTGTCCAGGAGATGGAATGAGATGATCTTCCAACCCAAACCATTCTGTGGTTCCATATACGAAACTCCCGGCTTACTTTGAAGTTCAGGTCCAAATGTTCATTCATCTGCTCAGCCCATTCCAAATTTCCAAGGATTTCAGAGATATTTCAGAAGTATGGAGTTATCACTGCACACACAAATCATTTGCTTCTCAGCTTTGCTGGGTTTGTCTAACACCAACAAACCACTAACCAACAGAAAGGAGGCCAAGACACCACTGGCTGCTCATGTCCTCAGATGCTCCTGACAACCTGGGTTGTTTTTCTGACATTCTGCAAGGATTAAACATTGCACTTTCTATGCATGCAAGTGGATTTGTGAATTATATCTCACATTTCATATGAGAATGGCTGTGATACCAACTCAAGATGCTACAGGAAGCTTCAGTAAGCAGCAGTGGCTTTGAATTTTGCAAGAGAAGATACCAATACAGTTTGTTTCTGAGGAGGGTGGAGGAGGGTTTCTAAGAGGTGGTAAAAAGCCTTTTCTCACTGTGATTTTTAAATAAGTGGGAGAAATCAGAAGGGAATGGCAGATGCACAGAGAGAGTTAAAATGCTGGAGGGTTTTTAGGGCAAGGGATTTGCAGTTTGCTCTAATTGCCTGCTTATTCCTTCATTATGGTTGAAGGGTTCTGGTAATTCACCATTATTAAATATTCAAGGTCTGGTCTGGAGGAAGCATTCTTCAGGGATTGCTCTCATCACTCCAGTGCCAGCTTAAAATCCTGCTTTGTGCCTGCCCATGTGTGCAAATAAAGCTCTGCTTTTCCTGTTTTATTGACTCCCTTTACTAAAAAAAGGCTCTGAGCATTGTGGTAATGTGAGATTATTTAGGAAATTAGCGCTTGTGCATCTTTCATGGAACTTTCCTCATATTAGCAAGAACAGAGTGCTGACTTTTTGGGAGAAAAAAGCAAAAATGTTCCTTCTCCTGAGCAGAACCTTCATGTGTCCACCCTCCCTCCACTCCCATCATGCTTTTACTCTCTCCTACTTTCATCTTCCTCACCCACAGACCTCATAGCATGAAAAGTCCTTTCTCTTACTTCCTTGTCAATACAATACTGGTGAACCAGTATAAAAACACATAATTTATACATTAGACATAATAAGGTAAATATCTTGAATATATAAAAAGACATAATTTATACAGTAGTGTCAAGTCCCTTGAAGAGCAACACATCAGTCATGCTGTGGAAATATTGCATTGCTGGAAGGGCTCCATCCATCAGTACCAGGACCCTGCCACAACAGGGAGCATTTACAGGGATCAAGAGTCCTTTCTCCAAGTCTTCAAAACAAAGAGGCACAAAGTATCTTCTTCTACTGGGTGGGGACAAACACAACTGTAAAAAACTGAGAAGAGCTGCTTGGCTACTGCAGAGTTTTGGCAATGTTCTCATTGAGAACACTGAGTGCTGTGGTGGGAGTGAAAGAGAAAGTCACAGAGTCATGGAGTGGTTTGGGTGGGAAGGGATCTAAAAATCATCCAATTCCACCCCCTACCATGGGCAGGGACACCTTCCACTGTCCCAGTGTCCTGGGGTGACTTTATAATGCTGAATTGTATCCCCATTCATCTGTTTAGCTCAGAAATAAGTTCTGCACCTTTAAAACTAGATCCAAGAGAAAAAGAATTCCAGGGGAGTGGTTTCCTCCAAAATTTACCCTAAATCAGGACACCCAGGTGGCTCCAAACCCCACCCAACCTGGCCTTGGACACTGCCAGGGTTCCAGGGGCAGCCACAGCTTCTCTGGGCACCCTGTGCCAGGGCCTGCCCACCCTCCCAGGGAACAATTTCTTCTTGACACCTAACCTAAACTCTCTTTCAGCTTGAAGCCATTCCCTCTTCTCCTGTCACTCCAGTTTGTGGGCCTGGTATTTCTGGGTCTGAGAGATTTTAGCCTGCTAGCAGCTGGTAACTTTTTCCCATGAAAAAATTTCTCAAGAATGTTTCTTCTCAAAACTATCTGCCAACTAACTGTTGGCAAACAACTCTCCTTTCTCAAAACAATCTTGGCAAACAACTATCCTTTCTCAAAACAATCTTTCTCCAGGTGGTGTTTTGCTGTTTTTCTCTAGTTTAACCAATGAGATTAGAGAGGTGTCATTCCTATTCACCAATCATGCTAAGTCTGTATTAGAACACCTTATAAAAAGGTAGTAAGAATTAAAAAATAAAGGCCTTTTTCTATGCTCTTTGCCTTCTGTAATACTTGGAGTTTTTCTTTTGTGTCCAGTGTCCAGTGACACCCGTTCCTGATGAATTGTCCCTTTCCCACTTCCCTGTAGCTGCACTGGACACTGGAAGGTGCTCTGAGGTGTCTTCAAAACTTTTTCTAGGCTCAACAGCCACAACTTTCTCATCCTGTCCCCAAAGGGGAGGTGTCCCTGTCCCCTTATCAACTTTGTGGCCTCCTCTGGACTCTCTCCAGCAGCTCCACGTCCTCCCTGTGCTGGGCCCAGGGCTGGGGCAGCTCTGCAGGTGGGCTCTCACCTGAGCAGGGCACAGGGACAGAATTCCCCCCCGACCTGCTTCCCACTCAGCTTTGGATTCAGAAGTCCTTCACACAGTACAGGAATTTTGTCACCAGCAGGCACCTTCTAAGAAGGCTGAAAGCTCCCCCTGGAAGTGCCATGACATAATGTTGGCATTTCAATGTCCAGCTCTGCAAAATGAGTTTTCACTTTAGCAGTTTCTAGTGAGCACATAACATGATTTCAAATCCAAATATTATCCATTGCTACAAAAAAATAATTACACAGAAATGGAATATCTTTTCTCAGATCCTCATGTATGATTCCATATCCATCTTAACTTGGCTTGAATTGTGCTGGATTTTGTTCTGGCTAACCTTGGAGAGCCAAAGCAGCTATGGATGGGCAGTGTTCAATATCCTGGATTATGCTGAGATTTTTTTCATCAAAAATTACATATAATTTATCTTTTGCCTGAAGCCAAATTCTGCTTTAATTTAGATTTTGATAACCTAAAACAAAATCTGAAGAAAACTAAGGAGCAAAGCCTTGCACTGATCATACAGAAGCAAACAAAAAACCCTTAACAACTTGATGGCAAGTTGTTTCAAACTGTGAAATCAGTATTAAAGTGATAATTTATAATTCTGAGGATTACTCACTGCCCCATTTTATATTTTAAAAATTTTAGAAGCAGATTTTCTGTGTCATTATTACAACTCTACCAGTTTACCAAAACTTCGGTTTGGAGTTCCTGATAAAAATGGGAGAACTTAGCTTTGCAATCTAATCCTAATAAAATAAGTAAGATTTTTTTTCTTCCTGGAACCACTGAATAAGAAAGTTCTAAATAGATCTAAGCAAGGATTTTCTGAAAATGCTGTTTTCCAAAGACAAGACAATCTGGTCAGACTCAACCTAGTTGCAAATTTGGTTGACATTCACCAAAGATTTTCTCATAAATGAAAAAGCGTGTTAAAAGTTGATTTTCACAAAACTGTGGTTTAGTGGTTTGAGCACTTCAATACACAGATGATCAATTTCTTTTCTGCCTAAATAAACTCAAAACACAAATCTTCCCCTCCTTGGAGGGTACCCTGACCTCCAGCCTGGTAAGCATATTTGGATTTTTTTCTCTGCTTTGCATAACTGATTGAATGAAGTTGATAATTCTTTCACATCTGCAATAAGCCTCCTGCCTGTTGCTGTTGGGATTTTTGTGGAGTATTTTTTTTTAAAGTGGCTCTGACTTCACACTCATCTTAAAATATGAAAGTAACAACTGAAGCAGAGAGGGGCAGAGGGAAAGTGTTACAGTGGTTCTGAAAATCATTTAAGAGGATTCAGTGGTTCCAGCATGTGTATTACTGAACATTTCCTTATTTACATTACATGAAAGTGTTGACAAGAGAGACAAAAAATGTACTTTATATTCTATGAATGCAAATAACCTATACCTGTGACTATGGGTTTCCTCCTGAACAGGTAAACAATACAGGATTGATTCCCTTCTGACAGGGAATGACCTGGACCTGTGTCTCCTACATGTTTTATATTTGATCCACTGCATAAAGGGGCTTCTTTGCTAGGAAATTTTGGGAAAAAAAATCATCATAATAAAAGCCAGGCTTTTCATTAAAAAAAGAAAAAAAAAATGTATGTATCAGAAAGAGGCAGCCAGACTGCATCAGATCATCCAGTCTCTCATGGTGAATGGTGGTGGATGGCCTAATAAAAACTGTAAGAACAGGGCAAGCACATACTGATAATTCAGAATACTTTCCCTTTTTCTAGCAGTCTGTAGCTTAGGGCCCTCCTGAGCTTCTGATGGCATCTCTGCATAGGATAGTCCCCAATGGGATGTTTCCTGCCATGAATTTGTCCAAGCACTTTCCAAATCCATGTAAATTCATAGTGTCTGTGACATCCTGTGCAATAAGGTTCTCAGCTTAATTATGTGAGGTGTGAGGATGTGCATCCCACTGCTCATTCCAACCTTCCACCAGATAATGCAATCTGATTGCTCGTTCTTTTGCGGGGGGATAAGGAGGGAGCAGAGAGAAAGAGAATATTAATTTGTTACCACATCTTCCCTGGCACCTGGGATTTTGTTGTCTCCTGTCTACACTACATAATAATTAAGTTTTACACTATAGGATTATTCTGCACTAGCAGATCCATAAGAACCAAGTGTGTCAGATTTTTCTGAATCTATCCTGAGCCTCTGCCACCTCACCCTTCACACCTCTCACACTCCCAAAGAACTCTCTTAAAACCGAGACCTGCCTCTTGGACAGGTTTTTATACAGGTGTAGAACTCTTCTTCCTCAACAGTTTTGAGTTTCTCTTGATGCCTTTTGGCACTTCTTATGTCATTTTGTTGGGTTTTTTCCTGATATTTCAATGCTTTTGAGTATCTGGTTGCTAACATTCATTTTGCCTATTTGTTCCATAGACCTCTTTTTTGGCAACTGATCCTTTGTGGGTTTTTTTGGTACAGCCTTATCTTCTCTTAGCAGCCCTTTCACACATTCCTAATCTACTGGTCCTCTGTATACTCTGGCAGAAGTTTTATTTCTGTTGTGTCTGTGAATAAATGCATTCATTCCTCAATACCTTTTCAAGTTGTTTCTAAAAATCTTTGTGGCCTGTGACATGTTATGTTTCCACACAATAAAAACTACCAGAGGTTGAGTTATTCCCTGGTTTTTGGTTTTGGACATAACATTAAGTTTCTGAAGGGTGATTTCTTTCTTTTGTTGTCCTCCTTTAGCCTCTTGTTTGACCACGGCAGCATTTGATAGATGATAGCTTTTTAACAGATGACATTGTCCCAAATACATGATATTTCAGCTTGTAGCCATGATCGCCTGCAAAGATTTTGTGTTTTCAGATGACCCTTTTTAAAAATACCTCTTCATTTTGCTTGGGAGTTCCCTTTTTTTGCCATCAGGTGTGGGTGAAGTGATCACTGGCTTCTGTCACTCCTGCCCTGCTCTTCTCAGCACTAGTGAGGCCACACCTCAAGTTCTGTGTCCAGTTTTGAGCCCCTCATTTCTAAAAAGGCATTGAAGGGCTGGAACATGTCCAGAGAAGGGAATGGAGCTGGGAAAGGGTCTGGAATATGTGAATTATGAGGAGCGGCTGAGGGAGGTGGTAAAGGGGCTGAGCCTGGAGAAAAGGAGGCTCAGGGGGGACCTTGTGGCTCTGCACAAGTCCCTCACAGGAGGGGCAGGGAAAGGAGGAGAGGAAATAGCCTCAAATTGCACCAGGGGAGGCTCAGGTTGGAGACTGGGAGAGAAAATTTCCCTGGCAGAGTGGTCAGGCCTTGGGATGAGCTGCCCAGGGAGGTCTGGAGTCACTGTCTGGGGGAGTGTTCAGGAGGAGTCTGGAGGTGGCCCTTGGGGACAGGCTTTGGGCTGATGCTGGTGGCACTGGGGTGGCACTGGCTGATCCTGAAAGACTCTTCCAGCCTTGATGATTCTGGGATTCTGTAACACATGGAAGGGCCAGCTGGTCACAGCAAGGGAGCCCCTCAATGCCCACAGCACCTTGGGCAGGGCCTGTGCACACTCAGGATCAAGGCAAGGCTGGCACTTCCCCTCCCTGGTTTTCCTCTGTGAATTTGTTGTCTCTGTGCAGCAGGGAAGCCTCACCATTCCCACCCAGCTCTGAGATTCCAAATCTGTCTGCTTCACACATTTTAGGGATGTCAATTAACACTAAGTTTCTCTCACGCTCATACCAACATGACCTATTTTATAACACCACAACTCAAACGGTTTGGGAAAGGCAGTGCCTCCCTTTCCTCACGCTGCTACCCCAGTGCAAGTCCAGCAGATCATTTTCTCAGTTTCATTTCAATTGGGGATTTTTTTCCTCTTCCATTTTTAAGTTTGCAGCCAAGCCAAGAGACAGCTATTTCCCCAGCCCAAATTTCAGCAGCTCTCAAAGAAGAAACTAAATTTTTTTCTTCTTTCAGTGTTTTTCCACCTGATCATTATTTATTACTGTAAATTAGATTTGGGCATAATTGCAAATATGAGCATTGAACAGAAAATGTAAATTCAAACTTAATTACACTGAACTATGAGGTGAAATATAGTTATTATCTCAACTTTTATAGTGTCAAGGAATCCAACATATTTCAATACTTGAGTTAAACTGTTTAGTTATTGTAATCTGCATTAAATCATATGGTTTACGTTATCCAGAAGGGCAAACTGGATAAGAATTTATTCCTTCCACCCTTACTATTTCTGCAAGTACATAGTCCTCTCACATATCATAATATCTAATTGCTTTTTCTCACTACTTTTTTTCCCTTTTTTTGTCTTTTTTGGCCCTGAAGGCTTACATCAGGACATCAATAACTTGCTACACAAATTGTTTTGACTTGATCTACCTCTGTGTTATTGCAGACACAGCAGCCTTGGCTGGGACTACAACTTTGACAGGCAAATTCCAGTTACTTTAGTCATCAACCATTCTGAATTACCAAAGGAAAACTATTAACAAATTTCTGACATGAAAGTGCTGCCTCTTATCACTGTCATGCAATAATTAGAATAAGCAAGCAAGCAAGTGCTCATTTTCTCATTGAGCTGACACATCTTTAGTCTTACCCAGCAGAGCTTTGATACTTAGCATGTCACATACCTACAAAAAACCATGAAATTTAATGTGGAAAACTTTTCCAAAGAAAGTTCCAATTGAGTTTAAAACCCTGTGATGTTCTACACTTGCAGAAATGGCATTTTGGAGGTTGCAGATGCCTAATAGATGAAAACTGTAGGAAAATGAACTTTTTATGGCTGAACCACTTGTCCTTTAATTACAGCTCCTAAACTGAAAGCAAATCAAAGCTTGAGAGATTGCAAGGCTTGAGACATCACAATTCAAATAAAAACAATGTCAGCAGAAGGACTTCTCCAGTGACTTTTATCCAGACACAGTGAAGTGCTCCTGTATTTGCCCAAGTTTACTGATGTAATGTCAAGGATGCTCCATTAAAACAATGAAATCTTCTTCAGCCTAATTCAAGGACTTTCTCTCACTTTGGGTGAATATGTAAACCAGTGAAGGGAAAGGAAGGCAGGTGCTCATTTTTCATAATATGGGGATGGCCTGTTTGTCTTTCACTGTCTCTTTCTAATCTCCTCATCCTTAATTTCCAAAGGTTGTCTCACTCATCCAGCTACAAACTAAAAATACTTTCATATTACAAAACCTTTTCTTTTTATGTCTGTATGCACAGGCATTCCCCAGATACTGTTAGTAGTGATAGAGCTGATTTGGTGATAAACCTGGCTGCATATTTTTATATTATCTGTCAACTCTAGGAAAGAGACCAGAGCTTTCCCATTCTTATTATTTTGAAAATACTCTTTTAGAGTGATATTCATTGGTGATAAGTGCAGGTTTGAGTATACAACGCCAGTGATTGAATCAGCATTCTTTCTGAAATGATCTTCTTTACAAAAGAAGAAAAATCACATCTTTGAGCAACAAAAAATTCATGCTGCACTGGCATTATATATATATATTTAAAAATCTTTGAAACTAGGTAGAGGGTTTGAGTAGAATCAGCAAGACAAATCCCTTAGAAACCATGGAAAATACTGAACTTCAATTAAAGTTGTGGAGATTTCTCCTCTTTAATTTTTAAAAGTTGCTTACTGCTACGATACTTTGCAGAAATCCTTTGGGCCAAAAGCAGTGGTAGCTGTTTCCCCAAGCTGTTAATGAATTTCACACTACATACTTTGTAATCTCTAGAAACAAGGGACTTAACCTAAATTGCTTTTCCATCATTTTTAAGAGATGGCAGTCTTCCTGACTGTAACATCTGCTTCTTTTTTTTTTTTTTTTTTTTTTTTTTTTTCCACTGGTGCTCTAATTCACAGCACTAAAATCTGACTCTGATGGTGCTGTCCTGGTTGAGTTTCCCTCATTTCAAACCTCCCTGCAGTAGCCTGTGCTGGTGATCAACCAGCCCAATGCACAGATGGTGGGCAATAGAGTAACTTTCAGTTTCCAGGACTCCAATTAAACTCTTCCCCTGGGACTTCCACCCACCAAACAAGGTCACTTGGGGCCTGCCCAGTGACAGTGACAAACAGTGCTCTTCTAATCACAGAAACCCAAAACCCTCTTAATGCCACTTGCAGTTTCTCAGGGACCAGTGAGGAAGAACATTTTAACACCCCACTTTGCTGATTGTTGAGACAAACGTGTATTTGCAATTAATGAGAATAAGCAATAACAAACGCTTGGTCTTAATCTCATTCAAGTGCATGGCAGCACAGGATGATATAAATTAAGAGAACTGGTGACAGGCTCTCAGGGTGAGTGGAAACAACCACACTCAGAGCAGTTGTGCTGCAGCAGAGCACCTTTTCAGGCTGCTGGGGGAACATTCATTACCATGTACCACACTCGTGTTTCATTAATACGTAACCAACCTGCAGAATTGCTCCCTTAATCTTGAAGATGAATTACTCCTGTCAGGGCTTTGTTCCAGACTTATCTCTACCACCAAACACTTGTGCACTGAGACAATAACAGCAACACTCCACTTGCTCTCAAGTGTGGGGGGAAAAAAAGAAGATTCCAAGTAATTAAGAATACTCAATTTAGACAGCTGATCTTATATTCCAGGAGCTGGTCCTGTAGGTTTCACTAATGAGACGCTGTGAGTGCCAAACACCAGTGCTAACCTGCACATTCTTAACCTGAAGGAAAAGCAATTAGTGATACTGTGTGATTGTGGGATTTTAACCAGTTCCTTCAGCTTCTTGCTTTCAGACAGAAATGAATGTACAAAAATGCCAAGAGATAAAAAGGTCAAAGGTCAAGGAAGATTCAGCTGTAATTAACTTCTGAGTGCATTGCTCTGCAGAGAACTTGGTTTAATGGCCGTGTTCATATGCTTGGACTTGTTTTATTTTCAGTCCAACTCCTTGTCAAATCAGATTAATGTGCTCCTAAAATGATGCTTCTGCAAAACAGGGGGGGAAAGGAAAGTCTGGCAGGCTGCATGTGATTTCTTGTGATTTTCCTGTCACGAACTTGCACTTCTCTGCTTCAGGCTCCATCACGGATGTGTCAAAGGCCAGGATGGGCTGGGCCAACACCAAAAATGGGCTCAGTTCAACCACAAAGGAAGAAAGCTCCCTTAGATCCATCCCCAGGCTCTCTCTGCTGGGAATGCAGGGAACTAAAACCTTCAGGGAACACATTTCATAGTCTACAACTCCACCTTTGCTTCACAGTGAGGAAAAGTTCTCAAACTCTCACAGACTGACCTCTGCCAACACAAATTTTAATTTGAGATGTGTGTCCACGTCAGGTGAACGTGGTGAACAACAGTCCTGTTAACAAGCACTTGGGAGATGGGTGGAATTGGGTCCAAGAAATATTGTTTTAGTAAGTCACAATTTACAGGATATTTATTTTATAAAAGGAAGTGACCCTTTCACTTTTTCTGCAGTCAAAAAGGGAAGGAAAAGTAGATTCCAAAGAAAAAACGTATTTCATTCTGTTAAGAAAAAGGATGGCTATATTGGAAAGTGTGCTGAATAGAAACATGGCATCAAATCAGTTACACAATCAGTGTTTTTTCCTATAAATTCAGTATACTGCTGCAATTATTTTTTCAGTAGAATTTTTAAAAATTCTGCTGCTTTCTGTTAATAGTGAATGCTGTAGTTCAATATATTTTATTTCATCTTCCCTATGACCACTCTTCCTATGTCTAAAATAAACTGTGCTCTTGTTTTGCAGAACATGGATTATTATAATGATTTTGCTATGATCATTTTATTATATCCCATGGAAAAAATGCAACTTGTTAGTTTGGCAACAATTAGGCTATCCCTAAAAAAAAAAAAAATCACCTTTGTTCACGTGATTCAGACTGGTGATTTTCACCAGTCAAAATTCACTATTTTCTGAGAGGAAATGAGAGGCTTGGAAAAGAATAGACTATAGAACACTGAGTATTTGGGATTCCTAAGACTTATGCACTTAAAATTGCTGTTAAACCTTATAAAGGCCAACATATGTAATGTGCTGCTTGGGTTTATTTGTTAAGCAAATGGCTCATTTTCTGGGGCATTTCTTTATGGAACAAGTTCCTATCTCTATGAATGCCCATTCTATCTTATGTCTAACATCTCATTACCAGGCATAAAATTATATTTTATATATTGTTAGATATAAACATAGAATATATCTTTATATATTATATATTTTTATTTTATATAGAATATAAAATTATAATATAATATAATATAAAAATATATTATATATAAAATAATAATATATAATATGTTATAATATAAAATATATATTTATGTATTGTTAAATTTTACCCCTTCACCCATCAATTAAGCCTTGTTCTAATCCATATATTCCATTAAAACAATTTACAAGTTTTAAAGCACATTGACCTGGGATGTTTATTTTCTTGCCTGTATTTGGAGGAAACGGAACTCCACAGGAGCAGAGAAACAAGGAGATAAAAATGGCCTTGCCAAGTTGTGGGTTGGAGATTAGAGAAATTCAGACCGACATTCTGCCTCAGAGAGGATGGGATCGGTGGCCTGGGGAGGGAGGATGAGGTTACAGCCTTTAAGCCATGCCATGCAGGAAGATCCACAAGAAAATCTGGGTCAGTCACTCACTGAAGATTGCAAACTGCTCAGCAGTAGTGGCAATCTATATCTGGCCTTTGTGTGAGAGAGAGAGGCAGAAGATCCTCACTCGACCCCAGCACAGCACCAGCCAAGGGGTGAACTTGTTACAGGGTCTTAATCTCCATAAGGTGCCCCACTTCTGAGTATTCCAGATGTGAACTCCTTCCTACAGGCTTTCCACTCATTGAATTCCTGTTACTGGTAACTGGTACCAGAGAGCTCTTTTCCTTTTTTTTTTTTTTTTTTTTTTTAAATGCATTTTAATATCTGCAGTTGACTACCATTTTGAATTGCTTGAACATTTATGAAGAAAATCAGTAATTTCCAGCAGAGTTCATGGCTCACCTCTATGTCTCAGAACACTAGGAGGATAAATCAAGCACCTAATACACAATATATAGTTAGGTCCCTCAAACAGTACTGGTAGGATATACAAATTTCTACAGAAAATTTTCTACAGAAAACAGGAAAGAAATGGGTCAGAACGATAACCAGATTTTGGTTTTGAGGAAACCAGAAAGAGAGAGTGCAACTTTCTGAGCACTCTGCAGAATTAAATTCACTTCTGCTTAACAAGTGAGGCACCAACACTTTCCTTGGCAAGGTTGTTTTGTCTCAGAACGACCAGAGATGCAGCACATTGTGTTTCCTAATGAAAACGAGGTGAATGAATGGCCCTGCTGTTTTCCCTATTATTCTTCTCTCTGCCTTTTAATGGTGCATTACCAAAAATGTGAGCTGCCTTCTCTGAATTGCTCCTGTATTTACAGATCCCATTAAAATCATCCAGGTTGCACTGATGTGTGTTCTAATGGTTGATGGCAGCACCTAACGGTGTGAACAAGATGGGAACTGCCTGATGTTCCTTTAAATGACAGAAGAGTGGTGAGTTACAGGTCATGGAGAGGAGGACTGCCAGCAGCCAGGATTCCCTGGGAATGTTTATGCCTCCTTTGCACGTCATTCTTACATGTGTCTGTGGGTTTGGTAAAAGCTAATCACCCTTGCCTAATGGGAAGAGCATTCTGGGACTATCCCAGTGTGGATTGCCCACTAGAAGGGCTGGTACAGAGAGCTCCTTTCCCTTTCCCTTCCCCTTCCCCCCCTCATTACTTTTTTTTTTTGTTTTTTTTTGGTTTTTTTTAATGCATTTTAATATCTGAAGGCACACCCGTGAGTCCCCTCATGGTAAAAGATCCATAACACACTCCCCAGAAAACAAATAAAATACATAATGAGCAAGCATCATATATCTTAGCTCTAAAAACAAAATCAGCCACACTAGTACTGCTGGATGCATTCCCAAGGCATGAGTGAGAAGAGTTTTGAAGGCAGAATTCCTAAAGGAGTACACTCACTGAAAGATGATGCCAGTGCAGAGGATTCCCCAGGGAATGTGATGGCGTTTGGGTGGCAATATTTGCATCTTCAGATCATCAAGGCATGCACTTTACTATTTGCTGTGGTATAGATAATAGTTAAAACAAACTCAAATTGGCCAAAAGTGAATTAAACACAATTATAAATGAAAAATTAATTTATGAAAACATCCAATGTTATCAAAAAAAGTACTGAGAAACCCAACAGCTAAGGTGAAAACCACAGGGTGAAGATATTACTGGACTAAAAGTCACTCCCAGGGGTTTAAATACACTCTACAATATTGTAATATCATCCAACAGTAGTGACCAACACAAAAAAGAAAAACAACATGGGAGGAGGCTACTTTTTTATGCCTGTGTGTAAACAATCTTTTATTCTGAAGGTTTGGAACATTTCAGTCTGTGAATGTGCTCTTTTAATTACCTGAGCATACTCGTGGTGATTAGAACTGAAGGGAAGAATGCTGCATAAATCTGTTAAAATCAGCAGAGAGGTTTTAAAACCCTAATTGCCACATAACCCTAAATTAGCTCGTTTTGTGAGCCTAAATCTAACTTATACCCAATCTAACTCATCTGGCAGGTCAGCTGCTTCATGAAGCAAGAACCTACCAGTAAACTCCACTGGGCTGGTCTGTAGAGCTTCGATAATAAATAAAGGCAGAATCTCTCTCTCAAAAAACCCCCCCAAAACAAAAAAACTATTATTAATTTAAATTACTTCCTCTCTTAATTTAAGTTATACTCATTGTAACCACTGGCCTTCAGGAATCCTTTAATTTCTACCCAGGTTTAAGTGGTAAAATGCACATTTTTTTCCCTCCAGCCTGAGCTGATGTTCACTTTCCCAAGACAACCATTAAAAAAAAAATCACAGCAACTCTCCTTCCTGATGGCCTATTTGCACAGGTTTCTAAAAAATCAACTCAGGATTGTCTGTCTCAGTTTTTAATTAAGTTAATCAGCTGTAATTACAGGTCTAAACACTTCCTCTGCACTTGCCAAAAAAAGCCTTACTTTTTTTCTCACTGCCTCCTATCAAATTCTGCCATGAAGAGCTCAAGCAACACCTGCTCCACATTAAGATCTCCTAAAGACAGGTAACAGTGATACCAATTTTAGTATCAGGTGGTAATATCTAATTACTGACAGAACATCATCATAAAAGGGTTATGAAAGTAATAATTTTGTTCTTCCTCAGCAAACACCACCACAAAGTCTGAGAGAAACTGATTTACTTCCATTAGAATTAATTTCAAGGAGCTGCGTAGTTTTGTCACATTAACTTCAAAAAATGCTAATTAATTCTAAATCAGAATATATGTAATTATAACAGTTTTCTGCTGAAAAACAAATTACCTGGTGCCTTTGGGGTGAACCACACAGAAAATACTTCATATTCTTGTCAATGGCATAAATATTTTACATTTTAGGTCATGAAAATAATGTGCCAGCCATAAACATCCCCTCTTTTCCCTCTCAAATGTTTAGAGACTGTTTTCTTCCTCCTAGCACAAAGACACTAAATGAGTTGACAGTTTGCTTGCCAGTCAGTTTAATCTCCCTCTCTCTCTGGGTTTGTGGGAAAAGTGTGGCATGCCAAGTTATTTTTGGCCAAATGTTACAGTATGAAGAGCCTTCAGGAGCTTTCCTTCAGTGAGTGGACTAACTGGCAGCTGTTTTACCTGCAGAATGGGAATTGATGTTGCCATGGAAATTGAATAACTTTTTTTCTTTTTTTTTTTTTCCCTGTCTTTGCATATTTGGGTTTGCCCAAGCACAGAAATCAGCTCGAAAACAATCCCCAAAAGAATGAAAGACAAGGAGGACTCTTGGAGGGAGCTTGAGAGCTATTTGCATCTATTTCAGACAATGGTCATTTATGGAAAAAACACTTGAGTTTCTCTTCTTAAACAGGAAGTAGGTGAAAAATAAAAAATCCACATTTCATCCTCATCTGTTGATTTCTGCCATATATTTTCCATCAAATGTCTCATACTGATCAAACTTCACAAAACTGGGCCTCTTTCAAAAGGCAAGAGGGACAGTTCTGTTTGCTTTCACCAACATTTTTATTACCCCAATCTGTAGCATAGAAGGACATAATAAATGCAGATAAGCCTTCCAAATATTCAATAAAGGAATTTATACTTTTGCACGTATGGTAGGACTCTCCAGCTGCACAACAACAAAAGCCCAAGCAGTGAAATTTATGTGCCCTGAGATGATGCAGTTCCCAGAGACCTCCCCACCCCAGCCTGTCTCCATCTTTAAAAAAAAAAAAATCAAGGAGACATTCCCATACAGTCATGAAATAATTGTCTTTCCATGAGACAGTGCCTGAACCTTGGACCCTTCAAATTGCCTGAGTATGAAGTCACTGAAGCTGCTGCAAATCATGTTTTCACAGAGGAAAAAGGGTGGCATCACTGACACAGTCAGTCATGCTGATTTGCTGTGCTCCCTTAAAGACTTCACCCAAAAGCCAAGGAGCTGAAAACCTCAGAATTTACCTGAGTTGGACAAAAAAAAAGGCCAAGAGCTTGTGATGCTTGAGGAGCAGGACCATGCTCCTTGCAGACAGAAAAACCACAATAAGGAGTTAAAAACACACGGGTTAAGCACAAGTGATTTCTGCACTAAGAGGGACGTTGGTGAGAGACAAATCCACAGCAGGTTGGGATTTTCATCAGCACAGATTAGAAGCACAAGCCTTGCCAGAAGCCAGGAGGGTTTGTGTCCTTTGTATAAGAACTTAAAAACTGATAAGCGCTTTGTGGAAAAGCATGGAGGATTTTTGGGGGGCTGTTGGTCTGGATTTTTTTATTGTGGTAGTTGAATACACTGGTTTTTATATTGTTGTAATTTCATCTCCCCCTCAAACCTCAGGGGAGAGGTAAGATCTTCCAATTTACTGTAACAGTTTCACTTAAACAGCTATAGACCAATCAAGGAAGAAAAAAAATGAGGCTTCTTCTTCTTGCTGAAATTCTTCAGATTTAGATAAATGTAAATACCATTGCCCCTCTAGGTCTTCACATTTTCTTTACCTTTCCTCATTTAGTTCCACATCTGCTTTAATAAATATTTAACCACATGCACCAGCACTTCCCATTTACTCTCTCCTTAGCTTAAAGATTAATGTAGATATCTGAGGACACATCTTAGCCTAAAAACATGGAAAAATCATTTTGTTCATATGTGCATTTAGGCAGACCCATGTTTACCTGATTTGCTTAATGGGATAGAAGATTTAACAACTGCATATCAGCCTGAGAGTAAGGAAATATTGAAAGAAAGAAGAAGAAAAGCTATTTCCTTGTAAAAAAACCTTTTTATGGAGTCATTTGTGATTCTGATTGGAATTTTGTCACACTGGAATCAACAGGAAGACTACCACGGTCTGCAGCAGAACAAGAATTTCATTCCTGTTCTAATTATTGCTTTTATTTTTTTCCCCCACAAATGAGCATTCCTGCTGGGTTTTATAATTTTCTTTTATATTCCCAGTGCAAAGTATGAAGCCACAGTCTAACATGAGAATGAGGCCTAAATTTTCCATCAGACATACCAAGGACAAACGAAGCCCTGTGCCTGCATTTACCCTGCACAAACTTACAGTTTAGGGCTTTTTTTTCTACTCTAATACTGCAGATAAAGAGATTTTGCTTTTTACAAAGGCTAAGGAGGAGGCAGATCTGTAACTCACTGCTGATCTGACCTTGCAGGATCCTGGGCTATCTCAGCACATTATGTGCAACAAGAAATTGCATTTATCACATCTATAGAATATGCAGATTATTTCATGCCTCGACAGTAACTGTGCTACCTCAGATTTATTTGTCAACAAAGTCACTTTTTTCCCCAGGTCAGCCTAAATGTTTGGCTTTGATTCTAGAATTGTGGCCTCTAAACTTGAGCTGAGATTTACCCCACCCCTTGTTGCTTTTGCCAAAACAATCTTATGGTAAATTCACCAGTTTTTGTGGGTTCTGTGGTGATGAACCTCAATCCAGCCTCCTACTTTTTTTAATACAATATGAACACGAAGGACAAATGAATAGCAAGACACCACTAAAAACAAACTGTATTTCAAACATCCTACTTGTATTTAATGACTTCTAGCCCTGTATTTTTACATGACACTGTGTTTAGGCTGGAGTATTGTATCCACAAATGCAATGTAGCACCAATAAATATTTCTCTGCTGATATTCAGTTCAGGATTCTCTCCACAGCCACACATCACACTTTCTGTCAACCCAGCAGCCTGCCTGGCTATGGGTTAATACATCTGTTTCTGCTTGCATTTATAACCTTAACAGAGTCTAACCTGGGCTTTGCTTAGTCTGCATGAATTGGATTTTTTTGCGAATTTTCACATTTCCATCTAAAGTATCTATCTAATATGTGCACATTAAAAAGGAACAGTAACTCAAACAACGCTTGTTTTCTTCTTTCTTCCCAGTTTAACAACTTTGTATTTCCTTATCCAACTTCATTCTGTTGTTAGTTCTCCTGCTGCCACCATCAGCTACATCAAGCAGTTTAAGTTACATCCAGCATTTCAACTTGAGTTGAGAAAAGATCTTGGCTTAGAGCAAGCTGGGTTTCAAATCCCCCTCATACATCTCAGAAGACACACGAGAAGGAGAGAAAAAAAGGACATTAATGCCCTTTTTTTTAGCTCATTAAGATATGTTTAGGAATTTTGGAGCAGTAACAAATGAAGGCAGGGCTGCAGGAGTTGGCTGTGACCATGAAGAAGGACAGTCACTCCCACAGCTGTGGGCACTGTCAGCACCTGCACAGAGCAGCACAAAGTTACAGCCAACAGCAAATGCCCTTGTCATTCCACAACCCTTCCCCAAATTTAACTGATTTTCACACCCTTCATCTAATGATCAATATGAAATAATTCCTATTTTTATTCTTATTTATAATTATCTAAGGATAATTCTTCAATCCCACACAAGTGTCACTAGCACTGGATGTAGGCTGCCTGAGAAGTCTGGCAAAACAAACAGCAGTTGTGAATCACAGATCCTTGAAGATTATTCCTTTGTGCTTTAAAAGGAAAGATGAGGGAAAAAAATAAAAGCCAACAGAAAAATTGAGGAAGAACCAATAATTTCTAAATACCAATATTTCAGATTCATTTACTGCCTGCTGTTTTTCCAATGGCATCTCTTCCTCTAGGAGAGATATGCCACGAGATGCTTAAAGGGTATTCTTTTTTTAACCCAGGAAGGCTGCTTCCCAAACCTTCTTGGATGCAATTTTCCAACAAGCTTTCCAAAACCATTCCCCAGGCCTGACTCAAGGCCAGTGAAGCCAATAAACAGCCACTGTTTCTAATGACCAGAGATCCCTCTGCCAGAGGACTTCACTGCACAAGCAGATATCCAGATAGGGAGAATTAAAAAGCAATCATCTCCTGCTGAGACTAGAACAGATTCCAAACTGCAGCCAAGGGTTTTTTTGAGGATTTTTTTTTTTTTTGGTGGATACATGCAGGCTTTGCAGATGAAATGCCAAAAGCAGAGAATCTGATTTCAGTGACCTTATTATTGCTCTAAAGATCCTTCAATGGACAGCAAATGTGATGAGCTGCTAAATAATTGATTATTTCAAGAACTTAATGCTGAGTGCTTTTCACGCATCAGTACAACATATTATTTTATAGGTGTTGGTGTGTCAGCAAAACTCTGAACCACTCACCTACACCTCTGGCTGAGTATGAAAATAAAAAAAGGAGAGCAGTGGGAGTCAGAGGCAATTCCCTTGAAAGATGAAAAGCATGGATTGCCATCAGGCTCTTCAAAGCTGAACTGCAGTAAAGTTTTGCTTCACCTCTTTGCACTTAAATGCAAAGTCCTGATATTGGTGTTGCTGTTCAGGAAATGTTATTTGTTTATGGCAATAAAGCAGCAAATTCTCATATGCTTGGAGGATTTAATGGAAATTTTCCCAGCAGGTACTGAGCTTTACTCCACCCACACAGAGTGTACTGCAGTGTGGTAACAGGTTTTGCTCTTGGACATTGGGAAACATAATACAACTTATCTCAATTTTTTTTTCTCTTTTCAGATGACCTTGCCAGATCAATAAAGTCAAGAGAGGTTCCCAAAACATTAGGAAAGAGGGCAGAAACAGACCTGTATGATCAGAGAATACAGACACAGAAGCTCTGTGTTTTTGGAGATATGCTAAGACCCTTTTTCTGCTGTTGTTTTTTTTTATGAGGATGGTGAAATACTGGAAGAGAGGCCCAGAGAAGTTGTAGGACCTCTGCCCTCAGAAGTCTTCTGGATTTGACCAGTCATGGCCCTGAGAAACCTGATCTAAATTAGATCTTTTCTGAACAGGGGGTTGAATTGGATTGGATTCTGGACAAGCCCTTAAATGTAATTTATGATACTGTGAGACATGAGTAGGAGGGAAATACTTGGCATCTCTAACCTAATTTCCAAACTAATAGAGAGATAGAGCGATCTCTATCTAAAATATTACCCATTTAAAAATAAATGCACTTTGTCAGGACAATAAAACCTCTGGTTCAAAGTTCAAAGCTGTTATGAACATTAGCATTTCTAACAGGGACACACACATAAAACCATCTTGAATACTTAAACAAAATGGACAGAAATTCAAACAAAATCTGAACAGGAAAAGAGGGCATAAATAGGTAATTATCCTAGTTTTCTTTGCCCTAATCTTAGCCATCTTTACTGGTACCAGATCTAAGGGAGATCTTCCCCTCCTCTGCAATAAGCTTCATTTTTCCTAAAATGCCATCATATCTGGGAGGCATTTAGGAGCAAGCTCGACATTCTGAAACCATATGCATTCACAAGTGAAAGAGAAACAAATAATAGTGACAACCAAGCTGTGAATAGCTATTAACATCTCTGGATATTGTGAACTCTCTTCAGACAAGCCTGAACGAGAACACGTTTGGTGTTTCTGTTATTTAGCTGCTCTCAGTTTTCCACAATTCTAGCACTGTTACACCCCAGTGATATCACTTGACTCTGAAGAAACTAAATTTGCTGTAATTTGCACCTATAGCAGGAATCACTGCTTTAGGCTCCAATGATTAAAGCATGTCATTAAAAAAAAAAATAATCAGAGCTGAGCAGGATGCATGAATATGTCCATTTATAGTCTAAAAAAAGCATCTTAGATATCCAGGTACAAATTAATTATCAATGTTTTACACAACAGATTTACTAATAGGAACTATTTCCTTTTTTTTTAATCTCTCTCCTGCCTAGTTTCTTTAACTCTCCTTTACTTGACATCCTTATTTATTCAATATGGGCTAAAATGATAGTAACTCCAAGAACCAGAGACAATTAGGACAGCAAGACATCAGCAGGAAGACCAGAATGCAGGAACAAAGAAACTAAAATGGAAGAACATAAGGTTTGGTCCAACTCACATTTCTCTTCCCTCTCTGATTTGTGTCTCTCTTATTTCTATGAGATAATACTTTCTTCTCACATACTCTCTTGATAAGCTTTGAAGCAGTAGATAGCTCCAAGACAGAATATTTATGTATATGCAACAAAAAAGCAAGAAAATATCCTGAACTGGTTTGTTGTTTTGGTTTTTTTTAAGTCTTTCTGTGTGCTGTGCATGTGCCTTTACCAAGATGCCAACAAATGTGTAGCAGAAGTGCCACAAGTAGACAAAAATATGGTTTTATGTTGTTGAAGCACAGCAATAACTTCTCTGCAAATATGAAAACTCACTGAGAAATGAAGAGTATTTTGCAATGTAATTACTTCTGGATTGCAATTTACAATCATACTTTTGTCACCGAAATTGCTACTCTGTACTCCAATCAAAATAGAAATATCTGTGGTCAACAGAAGTTGGTGACAAGCTAACTCCAGCACTCAAAATATCCTGGGTGTTCTGTAGTCCTGGGGCAAACAGAGCAATTCCTGTGGCTGCTCCTCCGTGGGTATCAGCAGGGCAGATGGAGACCCCAGAGTTTGTGTCACTGATATTTCTCTGTGCTCCCTTTCCAGAGATGTGGGAAAGGGAAAAAGCACCCAACCTGGATAAAGAGGTCTGGGCAACAGAAGGTCTCACAGTAGGTGGATCATGGAAAGGGCACCAGCAAAATAAAAAGGACAAAATGCAGCAAAAACCAGAAAATAAACTGGGATGGAAAATGTCTAAAACTGGTAGAACAGTCTTTCTCTGAACCTGAATATACCTTCAGATTTTTCTCTGAAATGATAGGTACACAGAATATTCCTAAAACCCAGATGTTGCTGAAGCCAAATGAAGAGAAATATCCTTTTCCTGCCACTCTTTCCTCCAAGGACAATGCTACATGTTCAAAACCCAACTGAGAATTCACAGGGGACCTAAAATATGAATATGAAAACTATATTCATATACTTTTGCATATGAAAAAGATATTATTTAAGAATTCTTTCTGGAAAATGGACAAAAAATTATATTTGTGATTTATTTGGATTATAAAAGTAAGAAGTTGGACAATGTCAAACAAAACAGGTGGTGAGAACTTGCTCTTACTTTTTTATTCATTTCGAAGTTCTAACAAGCAAGGATCTAATAGTAATACTCATGTATTTCCCTCCACCATATCCTATTTTCTGTGGCTGTTAGTAGCTGAAAGAAGCCAGTCTATCTCCTTGGAATGTGTGCCTCATTTAAATGCAGAATAAAGAAGATGTTTCATGTTTTCTTTCTTGCATGTTAATTGCACTGATTGATATGACACTGGTCTTCATGCTTTGTACTTTCTTTTATTACCTCCTATAAGCAGTGGAACTCCATTTAAAAAGCCCTGAGATAAGGCCATGGTAACATTGTAGGGAACAAAAAACCTGCAAATAATGCCCTGGCTCTGGGCAAAAGGTGGGAGCTTTTTATTTCAGTGCAACTACTTGTTCAGTTTAGTCCAGACATTCCTGATAGTAATGAATATTCTGCTATATTTCATCTTTAGCCAGTGTGAAATATAAAAAAGTTTGACTCATCTTTATGCAGAAATCTTGGTTATTAGATAAGGCCAATATCCTCATTACTATTAAGAATAATTTTAGGTATTATCAGTACGAAGAAATAATTGACAACATTTGAAAAGTAAACTTTTTTTTCTCAGAGAGAAATCCCATTTCCCTCTCATTTTATATATGAACTTCTGTACATACAAAATGCATATGTTTAGAACTCTTTTATTTAACGGGTTCATTGAAAACTCAGATGTTTCTGGCAAAGATTCAGAAAATTAGAACTTCATATATTTATCTGAGATTACATGCAACGTTTTGCTCTTGGAGAAGGTTTTTTAATGCCTTTAACAGACTTTTGTATTCCTCTCCTCCCATGCTCTTAATTTAAATTTAAATGCAGGCACCAACACTGGGGATGTAAACCCCCATGATTTCTCTCCATGATTTCACAGGAGCACTTTAAGCACATGTTGGAAAATGTGATCCCAACTAAAGCCTGGATGAAAAGCTGGCCCTACAATCTAAAAGCAGATCATTTTTTATCTCCCACACCCCTGAGAAGCTCCATTGCAGGACTGTGGCTCTGAAAGCCACTGGCCCAAAGCCTCTTCACCCCAATGGGAGACTTTTCAGAGACTCCACTGGGCCCTTGATTTGGGCTCAAAAAGCTTATTTAAAGGTCTTCCATGACAAAATATCACTCTAGTGACAGCATTATCCCAAATTCTGCTGTTCCCCAAAGCACCAATGCAATACACATTTAAACACCTGAGTTGATGATAACTGCTGCAAATTTCAATTCCAGAATATGGGGATTGTCCCACCTGGCAAATGTTGATTATTCTTCTCATCTCCAAAGAAAAGTTCTATATATAGAAAGGGAAAACAGTTACTTTCAAGTGACTATCGAGTCATGGTAATTACATTTCATGTGGGAAATATTTTATGTCTAATTCAGGTTGTGAACAATTATGAGCACCATGCCAGTTATTAGGATGTGCATCAGTTGGGATGGGCTCCTGATGCATCACACACTTCCTACAGACATATTTAAACTGAAAAAAAAAAAAAGAAATCTAACAAAAAACCCCACTTCTGATGATAAACAAAATACTGAATTTTCAGATCGTGAGAAATGATCAAATTTCATCATCTGTAATTTTTTATGGAGGCTAAAAGCTGACATTCTTCAAAGAATATGGAAAATAAGTTCCAGATTCCAAAGTAAGCCATTTTAATGTTCCAATAAAAGTGAAAAAATTTAGCATTCCCAAAGCATTTTTCTGAGGAAAATTATGCCAAACTCTTGTTTTCTGCCTGTTCAAAAAATATGGAAGCTCAGGTTTAGATCATCATTTTCACCAGCAGACCAATTCCTTGAAGATTTGCCCTTCCCAGGGGTAATGAATTATTGTTCTAGCAGGGCCCACATGTTGTCCCATGGGGAGTGAAAGCTGAGAACCAAATGGCATTATATTATATATTATATAATAATAATAGTAACAATAATAATAATATTTCCTGTGCACAGCTTTATAATCCAGCTGTACCTGCTCCAATGCAAAAAGCTGACCAAAATAAATCTTTTCTGTCTTCTGAGAAATGTGGATGTCAAACTAACCTGACCTGTGGGGAAACATCCAGGCTGTGCTTCCAATAAGGCTGTGGGGAACTGTGTCTTGCTTAACTGCTTTGGAAAACAAAAAATATTCCTGGGAAAAAATAATAGAATGCAGCTAAAAGTAATTTCAGGGGAACCAGCCTCAAAAGTGAAACCTGCACACAGGGAATTGGCGGGGGGGAGGAATCCTGGGATTTGCTGACATGCCATATCCATGATTCAGTCCAACAGCAAGGGCCGAAATCATTCCTCGCGGCTGTGGCAGGGCATGCTGGGCAGCTGAGAAACGCAAAAAACATGAGAGGAAGCTCATCTTTAGATTGCCTTCCCTTGGGCCAGTTTGCCAGGCTGGGTTAGATCACTCTCTGGTGACAGATGGCTGCAGCCCCTGCAGGGCCAAGAACCCGAGCCAAAAGTTCACGGAAGTCCACGGGAGGGTTTGCGGCGCATCGCGTGCCGCGGGTCCAGGCAGCTGCACTCCGGAGGGACACTGAGGGCAAGGGGCCTGAAAACTGCTCCCAAGAGCTCCAGGCTGAAGGACTGCCTTCCCTGCATCCCAAAATCCTAATGGGAGCTCTGATGGTTTAGAAGAATTACGGCCGTGGAAGAGGAAAGTGATGGTTTATTTCTGCACACTATTGATTGCCACCCTGCGACCACGTCTAGACCTGCACAGCAGCTGAATCCAAAATATGCCTGGTGCCTTACAGGACATGCTCTTGCCATCCTGTGTTCCCCATCCTGGGTTTTGGCAGTTTAAAATAAAAATGATTTACAGTGTGACAAATTAATGGTTTGGGGAAGCAGAAGATTGCCTCGATTTGGGGCACACCCATGAAGAAAGAGAAAAGGAAAGGTGTCTCCTTGTAGGATTCTTGTTAAATTCCCAGTCACTCCACACTTTCTGAAGGCTGTAGTCATTTCATTGCTGCTGCTTCTAGAAATTTTGATCCAGTGGCAGTTCTTACCACCTAACATTGGCACAGCTACATCTGGTAATGCTGCCTCCAAAGACAAGCAGTGAGAGGCAAGTAGGAAAAACCTACAGCAATCATTTGGTCTCTTGCAAATAAATATCAGCTATTCTGTACAGGCCAATAGGTAGATGGTGCTGAGAGGAGTTGCCTTACCTTTCAGAAAAGAAAAGACATAATTTTGTTATTTGAAAAGATATATGGTAGCTCAACAGAATATGCAGGGGAAAACTAATAAAAGGAACACTCAGTGCAACATTGACATAATTATCACTTGCTTTTTAATACTGTACAGTCATATAAACACAGCATGTTCTCAGCTAAGTATAGAAGTTTGTTGAGAATAAAAGTACATCTGATTTCCTAATAAATTAGAAGAATAAGGAACTCCTTTAGGAAAGAAAAAATCAACAGAAAAAAGACCTTGCAGTCACTCTTAGATGTCAAATACCATTAAATACAACTTTGTCTGTTGCTAGAGAAGATAAAAGCTGTATTTAAAAGCCTTGCCAAAAATGTCCTTTTCAGTACTAATTAGCATCAATGGTCAAAGCCGCTAGAGCAAAAGAAGAACAGAGAAAGGGAGGACAAGAGAAATAAGTACCATCACTGACACTAACAGGATTTTTTTAAGCTTTGTCTCATGATACATTAAAGGATATTTTTCTTTTAATATAATGTCCTAAGCTTACAAGTGCTACGAGCAGATGCCCTTCTCAATCTGCATTAAAATCAAGTCTAAAGGCACACAGAGAAGAGCCACGGCAGAAAGTGCCTCTTCCCACTGTTTACCCAGATGAGAAATTAGCAGTTCTACAGTGTAAAATGAAGCTGAGACCTCCTTGTTGTGTTTGAGAGCACTTCTGATTTCCACTTCAGGACTTTTCAGCCCATTCTCTGGATCAAGAGGAAAAAACTGATGCAGAGTTAAAGAGAGTGAGTCCACCTGACTGTGTGGATTTTGTCTTGATGCTTTCTACAGTCATGTGAGTTTTATGGAGTCTGAAAATGGGCAGTTTTACTGTTCAGCAATGATATTCATCAGGAATTGCAACAGGTTTGCCTTTTCCAGCTTTGGCTGTGCAAAGCAGCCCCTCCTTGACAATGAAAGCATCAGAGGTCAAGAAATGCAGGAGCTTCTCATGTATCAGAGTGGAAAGTAAGTCATCAGGTCTGTTCTTCCACAGTGCCAAAACCAGCTTGGTCTTATCTTTTCAAAGTTCTGGGGGCCAGGCTGTGCATTTGTCTTCCTTTTTCCCTGCTGCCTCCAATAACCTGGCACAGCTAAAAAAGAAACTTAACCAAACAAACAAGCAAAAAACCCAAAGTGTCCTTATCAAACAAACCAAAAATACCCCCAGACTGCTGAGTCTTTTCACTTCCATGATCACCTGAATTTCATTGATTTCCACAATTTAATTTCTTTCAAATATAAAGTCCCTGCTCACTGCTCATCCACACAAGGTCTGGAGCAAACGTGGGAGTGCTGCAGGTCCATGGGTATAATCAGACATGGTAATTCCTACATTTCATAATTACTGCCAACTCAAAATATGGGTCAGAGCCTAAAATCTGATTAGCCCCTTGAGCTTTTCATGTCTCTTCTTGTCATGAGTGGCATGACAGGAGAAGGAGAATAAACAACCCTCCCCCTCACACTCAGCACACAGCCAGCCTGGGGCACTGAACCCTGGATGCACAGGCTGGGAACAGCATTGCCATAATAGACACACCAGCTTCCCAAATCCAACCTGTCATTCTGCTTCAGTCCTTCTCAGGAGGGAATCTTCTTTCACATTCCTCTCACACTGACCATGCCCCAAATTCTGTGAATTTGTGCTAAACACTCAAACCAAACTTGCCTAAGATGAAAGCCCAGTTTGGCCTCAGCATCCTGCCAATATTTGATTTATTACTGGAAAAATCATCACCAGTACAAGCCAGCAAGAAGTAGACCTTAGAATTGGGCATCTTTTCATTATGGACAGGACCATTTTGGACTGTTCACCTCATGCTGAAGAGATGGAAATGGTTTTGCTCCCTACCAGTCTTGTATGAGAATCAATGAGTCAATGATGAGTTGTTCAACTATTGAGTCACTCTGTGTTTGGGATTTCAACTGCAGGGATGTTCATGCAAAGAAAAGAGGGGTTGTGGGGGTTTGGCCAGGAAGTGATTTTTCAGGAAGTTATAGCTTGACAAACCAATTAGAAAGGGATACGTCTCTGTGAACACACAGGGGTTAAATATTGGAGGATCTTGGCGACCTAGATGGGACTCTTTCAAATACAAATTTCTTTGTATTCTGAAAAAAGGTGTTCCAAAGGCCCCAGGGACTCTTTTTTCAGGAAATGATCTTCAGTGTATGAAGTGCAATGAAGCCAATCTCTTTCCACGTAATGAAAATTAGAACTGACCAGTATCAGCATTTCCACAGCAAACAGGCACAGTGAGGCACAGCATGTGAACAACAAATTTTTTTAGGATACATTATGTTTCTGAAGAGAAAGTTCACTTGCACACACTCATGCTTACTACATATACTAATTAAGTCTTCCACTCAACATCAGACAGAAAAATCAAAATGCTGAGGAAAAAAACCCACTAGGGTTGTTTTGTTATGACAGAAAAAAAGACTTTTACCTCAAAACAGAAAATTGCCACTTGACTGGAAGTTTATGGTATTCCTTTTTTTCATTTATTTTAAGTCATTGCTCTCTGCAACTGTCATGACAGGAAATTATATTATTGCTTGATATTCATTTTCTCCTAATTATCAATGCCATTCCATTGGACACCCCCACCTTGTCTCAGGAGGCACAGACACAAAAAATCCAAACTGCTGCTTAGCAAAGTGAATGCCCCATCCACATCTCCATGGAAATCAAGCTTCTCTATCGGAAGCAGAGCCCCAGATTGCTGCAGGTTAGTTTGTATAAGCAATTCCAACCCACATGGGATGAAGAGAAGATGAAAGTCAGCAGAGAATCCCCAGTTCTTCCTGTGTAAATGCATTTTGCTTCACATATAAAGTTCACTAGGAAGGGCTGGATGCAACTCAAGAGGAGGAATCAGGAAGGCAACACGAGATTTTCCTTTCCAGCGTGTCTCATGCAGCCTCAGAAATGCTTTCTGACAGCTCCTCATGTGTTGAAGAGGAAATTCTTCGATGTGCAATCAGCAAGGGGGTCTCTGTAGATGCAGGTTGGCATATGGTATCTCAAATTTCTCAGTGACAAGTGGCATGTTATCAGAGCAACAGAGTAGCAGGGAAAAAGACGTTTTGCTAATCACTCCCTGTTGCCCACACCCTCAGGCAGAATCATATTGCTTTATGCAGATGAGCTCATAACAGTTTCTTCAATTTAGCTTTTATATAAAAAAGTGCCAGCTCCTAACGCTGTGTCAACAGGCACCCGAGGGCCTTCCACTTTACATTGCAAGTGTATTACTATTTAAAGATGAGCTTTTAGCTTAACATCATTGCTTGCCTTCAGAGCTTAATTACCGCCCTCCCCATGAGGCCCAGTGAACCATCCACTCCTCCCACGGGAGTTCTGCCTGGCAATGATCTTTAACTAAATAAGTAAATGCCAAATAAGCACTTCTTAAAGATGCAGTGGCTTGTTCCCTGCCCAGCTCTGATGCTGCAGAAGCCAGCCTCTGGTTTGGATCTCCCTGGCAGTGAGCCATATTGAATTTAGAGGTCTCAGTTATAAATCTCATCTCGCTGATATAAACTAGAAAGGAGGATTTTAAAATATGGAATTTTTTTTTTCCTTCTGCTGTGTCTTGTATTCAATTATCCCACATCATTACCTATAAGCAGACATAAATCATTGAAACAAGAGACTCTTGTACCCAGTTGGACCACTTGTGTCTCATTCCATCCAACCTGGATTTCCTACAATACTCCTCCAGATTATTTTCCCATGTTTCTTTCCACCACCTCTATCTGCAGGATTAGAATATTTGCAATATGAAGTTATTCATTCCCTTGAAATAAATATCCAAACTTATAATGGGTCAACAATCTGTAAAAATTCAAGTTATTGGGCCAGACAAAGGCTAAAGATTCAATAATGTCCACAGAAAGAAGAATTTAAACAGACTTTTTTTTCCAGATAAAGGAAATAAAAATTGGCACAATTAGGTGTGGTTTCAGAAATATGGGATTGTTACAAAGCAGCTACAGTAAAGATGATCCCATATCTTAGAACCCTATACCCAAATAGCACCAATCTGTACTTCAGGGCAGCATCCACGGCTCTGAGTGAGCTGGAAAGGAACAGACCAGGGGATCTGTCTTGCCTGACTTGTCTGCTAACAGGAAAATAACCCACTTTGAGCAGATCCCACCAGAGCAGTAATCACAACATCAGACATGGGCCGTGCTTTCTGAGGCACTGTTCAGCACACATTGCAAATGATCATAAAATCACATTGTCAGTGTACCTCTTGGAGTTGTCCCTGGCTTGAGAAATAAAATTCAGGCCAGACTGGCTTTATAGAACAGTGGGTCTGAAATTAAAATGAAGCTTTCCATCATATCATTATATAAACACAATGGTTTGTTTTTTTTTTTTTAAGTTGCAAGAAATCCCTCTCTTCCTCTGTGTTTCAGAATATAAACTCTCTAATCATAATGTTCTGCACCAAATGAAAGTACTTCTATTTAACCTAGAGAGGGCAAAATACTGTTTTGTTTGAGCATCAGATTGGAAAAAAACATGCAAGCATCAAGTAAACGGAGTGCACAACATCACCATCTTCAGAAGAGAGCAGAAAGCTGCAGTTCCTTGCAGGCTCCCTATGAATTATGGATGTGGCAGCAGGCCTCTGGCAACATTTTGCTATAATGTTAATTTTTCTCTTTTTTGATTTTCTGTTATTTGTATTTATAAGGAGAGCTGTCAAGCATCAAAATCCAGGAATATTCTTAAAATATTTACTTGGTCTCTGAAGGTGTGAACTGCAGTTGTATGAAATCGGTGCTTCCCCATCTTTAAGCTCTTATTTTTATATTGTTTTCCTCACCAGGGCACCTGAATGTTTTACAAACATGACCACTCCTTCCTTTGAAAACAATAACTAAAATGAAAACTAAGCACACATTTCTCCACCTGTGCATGTTGCAGGTCTTGTTTAGCTACTGTGCCAAAGCCAAGCCAGGTAAGTGATTTCTCTTCTTTTTTCCTTTTCGTTAGACAAAATCATTCCAAATAATTGAAATGGACATGACTATCACTTTCAGTATGCCTTTTAAGCTCTGAATGTGTTTATTTACAGGAATTTTGTCTAAACACTGACTTTGCCAATTTGTTTGAGAAGATCCTTCACTGGCAAAGTTGGAGAATGGCATCACAACAGGGGCCATGCTGCCAGAACTCTTCTTTGAACCAGGCTGAAAATAATGACAAATATATCCAGGTACAAGGATCATGGGCTCAGATGAGCCATTGCTCCTCTTCTCCATGATATTCAGCTTTTGGATAAAAAATATAATAAAACCAATTGCTCCTGAGCATGCTGTCACTTAGGGCTTCTCTTTGATTCTGTTCCCAAGGCATTAATTTCTGTGGGTTTTCTCTCTGGTGGTTTATCTGTGGCTGAAATAAATGGTTCTTATAGCCTAAACTCACCACTTCAAGTGAGCAGGACCAGAGTGAAAGGCTGGAAAAAATGCTGGAAGTGAGGAGTAAGTTGATGCTGGTGGAGACAGAAGTGACAGACATCCCTACAGCCCTGATTCTAAAGGGAAAGGTGAATTTCACTTCCCTCACTTGGCAATGTTCAAACCTGGAGCTGAGGAACAGACAGGAACAGTGCAGCCAGCAGGACTGCTGAAAGCAGCAGGCAAGCCAGGATGAAACCTTAAACCAGCAAACCTAAAGGCTGCCACACTGGATGGATGCCTGCTGCTGCAGAGCACCACTGAAAACTTCCACATTTTCTGGCCTTTCAGCTCCTGTCAGTGTGCAGAGATGCCAGGAGAGGGCAGGGAGCAGGGAACACCTCCAGCACAGCTTGTTCAAAGTGGTCTTGGCTGTTTATCTGTGGACTTCCCTCTGCTGAGTCCTTCCCTAAGCAGCTCCCTGCTCCTCTCATCCAGGAGCACGCCCAGGGCTAATTTTGTTTTATGTTTTAATAAATCACTGATGTCAGAGAAGAGCACCACAAAATTCCTCTTGTATCAATGCTACAAGTTAATAGAGAAAAGTAAATTCACATCAGATGTCCCTTAAATTTTGCTGTCCAAGCATTAAAGAGTAGGACCATCAATTAATAATAAAGATTGCTGTCTTTAGCTTAAAAAGCCTTTTGCTTCATCAGAAAAGACAGCCTTCAACACCTGTACCAAAAAAATGCTTTGAACAGGAGTACAAATTCAGCATCAGCTTTTGTTATCTTAGGTAGTTTATACCTTCTCACAGGGTACCCATCAGGCCCAAGTAAAATACCAGCTCAGGTACAAATAAAGACCAAACCACAAGGATTTGTTGAAAGAGGCTGAAGGGGGACAGGACTACCTACAGTTAAAAGAGCAAATAATTACTATAGAAATGTTATAGTTTATAGAAGTCGTCTTCTTTTACCAGCTTAAAATATCTAATTTATAGACCCATGGCAATGTGAATTTTTGAATCCTACCACAACTTCCCATCCTGCTCTGACACAGTTAAAAGTGTTTCACAGCCTTTCAACTTCTACATTTGCTCATTTGTGTTTTCAGAAGAGAAGGACAGAACTTCCTAAAATGATGTTGGCCAGTGAGTCATTCTGGGAGTCTTCAGCTATTTTCTCCACATTAAATAATCACACTGAAGAGTTTCCCCCATCTTACCCAAATCCTTGACAGTGCTATTCCAGCTGTAAAATCAAACCTCTCCTGTCTCACAAGCCCTTTTTTTGTCTGGTTAAATGAAAGCAGCAAGTTCTGCCATAAGCAGCACAGACTGAAGAGCTGGATGCTGCTACAGAGCCTTCCCACAGATTCATTCCTGCTCTAAATATGATAATAGTATTATTTCATGCACATACTGTAATCACTGAAATATGTCAGTGATCTGTAAACTAGCATTAAAGATCAGATAAAACCAGATTTCTTATGTTTCAGACATGGATTACTGGTAAAATCCATCCCGGAAATTGAAGCAATCCTAAGCATCTTTTTTTTTTCTTTCTTTCTTTCTTTTTTTTTTTTTTATCAGCATTACAGCTCCAAACCATCTGTACCTAATTGTAAGACAACAAATTGTCTAAAAAACAGCGAGGATTAAGAGGACAAAGCTTCTTATGGACTGTTTATATTAGAGAAATTTAAAGACTTTTAAGATCACAGCACTTCTGCACTTGTTTTATTCTGGTCAAGTCCTTGTGTTTATCTTCCAAAATGGAAATACATAGAGCACGTTGATCACTGCCACAGCAGCAGTAAAGAGCTTTACCAGGGTCTTAAAGTTTGATGAGAAATCCACTGATAGCTTAAGAGCTGGCTGACATTTACCCCTGAAGTTCACGCAGGGCAAAAAGCCCAAGAGCTGAGCTCCAGTGCTCCACTGACTCCCAGAGCTGGAGGAACTGGGCCAGTGGAGTAGGGTGGGAGACACTTTGTGGGTCATCCTTCTCGTGCAGCAGAGAAAATAATTTCATTTATGTGGAGTGAGGGACAGAGATTTGGCTGCTGCTGGGTGGGAGGGGCAAAAGTAAGTCACCAAAAGGGTCACCCAAGAGTCTTTGGAGTGGATGGAGTCGTGTCCATCTCTTCCTGACGAACAACTTCAGTGTCCTGAGCACCTCCAAAACGTTTTGGAGTGTCGTGCTCATTCAGCTGTGCTTGCATTCTTTTTAATTTATCCCCTTTGCCAGCCCTGATTTGTTTCAATCACTGGCTAGAAAGTAATATTGTGCAATTAAATAACAATTCATGAGATGAAGAACCAGCATTGACCTGCCAAAGTCAGCACTTTGCCCACCTGCCAACTGCAGCTCTCTTCATTAAAGCAGCACTTGGTGCATCTCCCAAAGAAATCCATATCTGCAGAAGGGAAAAACCTGTGCATCTGCCAACAAAAATTTCCTTTTAGGGCTCTTCCTTCTTGTCTTTGAGCTCTTCTTTAATTTCTTTTATTCACTTAGATCTCTTAGAAAAGAAATTCTTAAAAAAAAAAAAAATTAAGCTTTCTCTAAGACACATCAAAAACTCTGAAAAAGCTCCTAGTGGCATGTCTCCTGGTACTTCTGCTACACTAAATGAAATGCAGATGCTTTAAAAATAACTGGTAAAATATTTAAACTTGAGTGAGATGTTACAACTAATAATCTACTCGTTAAAATAAACATGCACATTTTTTAATACAGTAATAAAGAATTGTCTGCCTGGCACACAGACTGCTCTAAATGGTTTCTCCATCTTAGAAAAGCTGGGTGATATTGGCTGAGTCCAGATTAAAAGTTTGCCTTCAACACATTTTTTTTTAAGGGTCAATTTTTTATTTTTAACACAAAAAGGTCAAATCTCATCTAGGACAGCCATTAAACAACACCATCTCTACATTTTTTCAGTTAAAAGATATCTTTAAGGTCATTATGTTAGAGGTTCATGCAAATGAAGATCACAGCCTTTGTCCCCCTCCTCAAATTCCTTCATTACCAGTTGTTATTCATGTCTCTATTCTCATTTTAGTTACTTGCTTTTCAATAATTTAGCAGAAAATAGAGCAGAACCATTTCTTTAATTTTTAATTTATTTTTTTTAAAGCAAAGGTAGCTCTACAGCCTTACACTTAGATGTTATTTTACTTATAATTTGAAGAAAATGAAAAGTTACAGGGATCCAGTCTCACGTATCCCTCTGTACTGAGATGAAGATTATTTCAGAATTAGTGCTGTCCTTAAGCCCACTGCCTTACTGGCTTTGCCAACTCATAAATCCAATTAAGATTCCAGGCTGCATTTTAAAAGCTGAAGAGTCAATGTGTAAAGCTACAAACAGCACATCCTCCAGGGCAAATGCCTGTGGCCTCATAACCTCCTTGTCTCAAATGAAGCTGTTTAATTTGATTTTTTTATCCTCTTTTATATCTATACACGTGCCTAGCTGTTCTTAGAAGTAATCTCTTTAAGGCAAATTCATATAGATGTGCCAGAAAAGTGCATTATGTCCATAACTCCTGGGCAAGATGGGAATTCCTGAACGGGGCGTTTCAGTAGAATCATTCTAATATTTAAAATCTTAATTTTATACTTCCAGGCTTTTAAACAAGATCCTATTCCATCATGAATAGAGAAAATGATAATTTTGTACCTGGGAGCATTTTCAAGAAAAAAAAAGAAATCGTGTTTGTTTAGGAAAAAAAAATCAAACCATAAAGAAGCTCTAATGCTCTGTAGGGTATTTATTCTAATAATAAATTTCATTTTTCATGCCTGCTACACATTGTAACACAATGAAACTGTTAATATATACAAAATAATTTTTATTCAGTCATTTTTTCAGTGCTGATTCTTACTTCCACTGTGTAGCTCTAACTGAACTTCAGTGATTAATTTTAGTTAGGCAAGATGTGGTCAAAATGAACAACTGTTTTACCTATTTCTTAGATTTTTTTTTTATTTTATTACATTTCTTTAAAATTTTAAATTACAAGAGCGTCTGTATGAGTTAGTGTAAAAAAACCCTAGATCTCTGCTTAATAAAACTCAGCTCACAAATGTATTCTGCCCACATAAACCCACACAGAAGCTTCTCTCTTGTCCATATTTTAAGGTTTGTTCTACACAGATCATCCCAAATAATGTTATAATTCCCATAGGTGCACACCACACTTCTGTCAATGAAATTATTGCAACCCACAGAGGGAAGAGAAAATAAAAAATTAAGAGGGAAAAAAGTGAGAGCCACAACACCAAAGTGAGTTTAGCTCCCAGCCTCTAAATGTTGAGATTCCTCTTGATTTCTGAGAAGTGTATAAAAATACCAGTGAACACAGTCATGCACATCTGCTCAATATCTTCAAAATCAAGGATATTCCACATTTTCTAGATTGCCTAAAGTGGGTCAGAAACTCCAGGAATAACTGGTAAATCCCAGTTTCTTCTCCAGAATTCAGTGCAGATGCACAGGGAACACTGTGAAAAATCCTGATTTACTCCAGAGGAGTTACTCCAGAACTGCTGGACATCCCCAAAATTCAGATAAACATCGAGTTCCCATCAAAGACTGCAGAATAGCAGAGGCTCTAAACCAGAAATCTCTCTGGGGAAAAAAACCAACACCTAAACCCCTACTGAACTTCTATTCATTGAAGCTCCTCAAAATGAAAGATTTGCTCAAATTTTCTGCAGAAAAAAAAAAACCCAAAAAACAACAACAAAATCAAAACCAACAAACCAACCAACCAACAACAAAAAAACACCCAACCAACCAAACAACAACAACAAAAAAACCACACAAAAACAAAATAAAAAAAAAAACCACCAAAACTTAGTCAACTGAGCCATTCTTATCAAGCAGAGTGCTTTGTGCAGGGCATGTATGAGCTGCTCTGAGATAATTCAGGGTTTTTCATGACTTTTTTTCCCTCTCCAAGGCAGGACCTGCAGCCCTGGACATCTCCCAGGATGAGCCAGGCTCACTCATGGCCAGGTGTTTCCCTTCTGCCTTTTTCAAGAGAGGAAAGTTGGTTCACTCCAAGACAGATGTGACACTTTGAAAGGGTTAAACTGTGGCAGTTAAACCTTGTAATAACTAAGTATTGTCATAATCTTATAATCTTTATAATTCCTAACTCTGCCAGCCAGATCCTGTTCTGTTTTCTGCCACACAAAGACACACAGACATTCGAGGTCATAAAATGACTGATCCTGTAGACCTCAGGAAATAAAGCCACTATTTATGTGTGGAAGGAAAAAAGCACAAGAGTTCATAAAAATGTACAAATCTGTGAAGTTTGAGACAAGCAGGGAAGTATTTTTTATGGTTAAAATATTTCATAGCAATGGAAGCTTTGCAGGTATTGCTTAAGAGCACCATGATGTTGGTTTCAGCATTTCAGCATGAATGTTAATTTTATTATTAGATTGTTTATATAACATTCTTTCTAACCATATCTCTTAGGTTTTTAAATTCAGTGCAACAGAATAATTAAGTTGATTTTTATAAAAATTAAGAGATGAGGTCTCTTTTTGACTAGAAAGTTGTGAAAGACCACCAGAAAAAAGCTCCAAAAGCAGAACAAATGGCACAACAGAAACATACAGCTCATCGTTTTAACAGTAATAAAAAAAAATTACCTGGCTGTACTACAACTCCAATGTAAACACCACCCACAGGAGCTGGGATTAGCTCCTAATCTGAATTTGCAATCCCTAAACAACAGGTGCAATTTTTTCATGAGTCACAGCTCGTATCTTCATACCACCTCTGCCCTCACAAATAAAAAAAAAAAAAAGACAAAAGAAACAAACCATAAAGAGCCTCCAGATTTATAAAACTCATCATTACCTCCTGGTTGGCCTAAAACAATCAGCCTAAGCATAAAACTATCAGCCTGGAGGAAGCTAAAGCCTGGATATAGTGTACCTGACCCCTAAATTGGCTTCCTATTGGATATTATGTCAAGTGTAAGAGTTCAGTCTGGACTTCATGAAAGGAATGTTGCACAACTGGGATCCCTAAAAGGCTTCCAAAGCTTGAGGGCTGCCTTTGCTTCTGTGGCACTGAGGGTTATCAGAGTGCACTTGTCTGGGAAACTTTTAATTGCATTGTGTCAAGACACTGAAATGTGTTAGTACAGATTTCATGTTATTATAAAATGTTGACATTAACTGCTCTAGAAAATTAGAAAGTCACTTTTTAATTTCATTCCTTTCTCCTTTCCATTTAGGATGTGTTTTGGTGAGCCTTCACTCCTTTTTTAAGGAGATACTTTACACTTAGGTTAGTTTCTCCTCAGTTTAGGAACTTCTATCCTTACCCTAAGGACTCTTACTCCCCCAAGGTTTTTCTCCTCCTTGAAATTCTCCCTTTCCCCACCAGCTCATTCTAGCCTTCCCTCAGATTTTGTTCTCCCACTTCTCTGTTTTTTCCAAATAATCTTTTCCCATTTCTTTTCAGTTTATCTACCAGCACTCCTTTCTCCCCTGTACTCCCGATTTTCTTCCAGTGCATTGAATTCCCTCCCCCACACATATTTACTCATAGTTCTGCTCCCAACAACTCTCTCTGCCTCTCCCTGACCCTGCCACATCTGTCAAACCAATTATATCATATTGCCCAAATGGGATATGGATCTCTGGGGATATAAATCTCTGAGCAGTGTTGTGCAGTTGCCCTCAGGAGCTGCTTATTACTGAGGTGAGGGAAAAAGGAATGGCTGTTCCTCCCCATTCCTTTTCATCCACCCACGGTGGAATTCGTGGAACCAAAGGGATTGTTAACATTTCTTTCCAAAATGGAAGGACAGCCAGCCTAAATAACAGGCCTAAGGAACACCAGGGCGCAGATCTCTGTTTCCTCTGATAGTAGACCAAGGGCAGCCAAAAAATGAAATCAGAAGCTGGGCCAGGTGAATATTCTGCAGGAAGACCAAAATCCCTGTAGAATGGTCGCGCCATCAACACCAGTCTAGGACCACACTGCAGACACAGAAAACAGCAGCAAAGTGCTTCAGACCAAAGTCTTTCAACTGGAGTTAAATCAGAGATCCACCTCAAAGACCTGGAAACTTAGGATGATGTAGGAGTAGGGAATACAGGTGACCCTGCCCCAGTAAGTAACAGCTGTGTTAATTACCCAACACACACTTACCAATGAGGAGTGACAGCTATATCCAATAAAGGTAAGTGTGATAAAAGGTGGGTAAGCTGGTAAGAGAGAGTAATGATGAAGGAATCTTGAGGAAGAGGGAATGAGAGGATCATGAAGAAGAAGGAGCCTGAGGTGAGAGAGAAAATCACTGCTGTGACGCCAGTCTGGGTCTGCATTTAGAGCCTGTTGCTGGAACCTGTAGCCACAGTCTAGCTGGGCAAAAGCCTGCAGTCACAGTCTACACACTGATACCTGCAGTCAGAGTTCAGCAGCCACAGTCTAGCCAGGTAAAAGCCTGCAGTCTGAGTCTGCAAACTGATCCCTGCAGTCAGAGTTTAGCAGGAAGTAATCAGCAGTCAGAGGCTGCAAGGGAAACCTACAGCAGGAGCTTGCTGCAGCCAGAGTCAGTGAATGGCTGGAGTCAGGATGGCTGAGCTGTGAAGAGGAACAAACCAGGACCTTTTCATGCTGTGATAAACAAGAAGTCTGTGTCTTGGCTCATTTGTACCCTCTAACAAGAGGGCTGCTGCAACAGGATGAGATCCACCTTGTCCAGCTTTTTGAGGCCATCAGGTGGGCACCATCTAATCAATGGAGGGAGTAGGACCTTTCCAGAAGGGAGTGTTATGCTTTTCCAAGGAATATGCCTTGGATCAGGGAGGTGAAATTAGTCACATTTTTCTATAGCTCATCTGAGAGAGGAGACCAACAGAGCTCTTTTTGGAGAAGATAGAGCCTTTCCATGACAGACTGGCTGCCACTTCCTTCCCTGTCCCACTACAGCAAAGCACTCTCCCCTTCCAGTATTTCCAAGGAGAGCAGAAATTGGTTTTCCAAGGTAGAAAAACATACTGTAGAAAGCATCAAAGGAACTTTGTACATTGTTTTTACACCATAAACCTTCAGGCAATGGCAGTGAGGATCCTCTGAGTTCAGTTTAAACTGCTGAGAACCCTACAAGAACTTGGAGGGAGAGGCAGCCCTGCCTGGCCATATTTTAAGTGAGTCCTTAAAAAACATGGTGTTCAGAGTTGGAGCAATATGGTTTTATGGAATCTGAATTGACACATTACGTGGAAATCTGATTTAGCAGTGGTCATAACTGCTCCAGGAAAGTGGTTTCTCTGCTGCAATAAACCAGGTTTATTGAATAGTTGTCTGGTAATCAGCCTGCAGTATGATTATTATTATTTACTATCACCTGATTTCACCCTTCGTTTAGTAAATGGCTGAGGTTATTCATCACTCCCCGACGAATTAAATTGCCAAAAGACTTTCATCTGTCTTTCACAGGGAAATTATTTCTTAAAATATTTTGAGAAGCACTGCACTTTCATGTGCACACACATTTATTTATACATGTATGCACACACACAGAGGGGTTTTATGTTTTATTTCAGAAAACATCACAGCAAGATAAAGGCTTGGCTGCTAAGTCTGCTGTGGTTTACTTGTTCTAGTCAGTTGTTCTCTGTTAATTTTGGTGCCTACAGTTGTTTGTTTCATAATTCACCATGTGAGTGCCTGCTGGAAGCAATTTTAATACCTGATTGCTCTTGGCTTCCAGTGAAGGAACGTCCTTCATCAGGGACAACAAGATGGGGTTGGTGAGAATTTATGAAGCAATGGCTGGATGTGACTACTGGGTAGAAATCACTTTTATTATGTGCATAAAATGGTGTTTGGATTAAAGGACAACTGTATTTCTCATGATGACAACCAATCCAACACCTTAGACAAGAGAAGAAAGCCTGCAGTTTGCAGCTTGATTTTAGTGACTTTTATGGAGGTTTTCACTTTGACTGACCTGAGAATTTAAGGGATAACTTCAACACAATGGGTATTCACTTTTCATGTTTCATAAAAAAGGCAGAGTTGGTGAAAATATTTTCTGTAAAATAAACACTGAAACCTATTTAGGTGCTGTAGGTAAGACTCAAAAATAACTCAGTCACAGGAGTTTTCTTGATGACTTTCCTTCCGTCACATTTCTAATCAAGGTAGTCCCAAAGGTGTCATTATTACAGCTGTTAATAAAGATAGCTGATATTTTCTTTCAAAATGTGTGCTTGTGGTAATTAAAATGCCTTGCTGCTGCCCTAAAGGTATGGTTTGATTCATCAGAACCTGGTGGATGCACCCTAAAATAACTCTTTTAACTATTACAATTCTTGCGTGTGTTGCTGTGTGAACAAACCACAGGGGTTTTCCTGTGATCATTTTATAACAATATTGTGAAGAATACAGAGGAATATAAGGGGAATAGAGAGGAAAATAACAATGTAGACTCACCACAAAAGAACTTTCACAGAGAGAAGGAATTTGGGAAAATTTTAGGGAAAAACACAATCTCATCAGCAATGAGGGAGAAAAAAGAGATGACCTGGAAGCTTAAAATGTTGTTACCCCCCCCCACACACATACCTACCAAATGCAATTTCTACCTCCCAGTTCCTCTGTTGGTAGATCCAGTTTACTAAACCCTCCCCATCAGATGGTTTTATGCTCTCCCTGACATGTGCATAAAGAATGACTGTCAGATCCCAAAGAAAACTAATTCCAAATCAACCCTTTTTTTTTATTGCCCAAAAGAAAAAAAATCATATTCAGAGTCTCATCATGCAAAACTGATCACACAACAGAGCTGACCATATCCTCCTGTAAAGTGAGAGGAGTGGTCAGGTGAGAGAATAAACCTAACCTGGATGTACAGCTCTAGATATTTCAGGGAGTAATTTCATTATTCATGTCTTACCAATCATACAAGAGAAGCAGTTAATCACCAAAACTGTTCTGCTGCTATGATGGGATTATTGGCATTTGATCATCTGTGGGACCTGGATCTTCTCTGTTCTTGCTTTATTGTGAGTTTTGGGTGAGCAGCCTTTTACCACATAATGAATACTTTTGTTTTGCAGAAGCACCCAGCTGTTTGCAAGGAATTGTGTCAGGTGGAGTCTGACTTGGAGCAAATTTGAAGTGTAAGATGAACCTAAAAATTTACTGAAGACAAGAACAACAAACTGGAGATGTATTCTGACAATATCAGAGCTGCTACAGTTGTTTCATAGTCCCACCAATGAGTGCTTTCCTTTCCCACATAGATGTTTTTCATCCTTCTCTAAATATATGAAGGACTTCTCAAAAGGAAACAAAAATTTAAAAAGAAAAAATTAGTCTGTCTGCTCAAAACGTCCACCTGAAAACTCAAAGTCTGTGCTTAGGAAACCACTGGGAACACAGGGAAGCAGAACAAAGTACCATATTTGTTGTTGAGATGTCAAAGATGCAGTTAAATAAGATTCAACCATTTCTGCAAATACCACAGTGTTCAAGGCATCTACACCCCCTAAATCTCTCCTACAGTCACAGCAGTGCTAGGATTTTACCTGAGAGCACTGTCTGTATCAGAATTGCACAATCCTCCCTCCACAACTGCACATGAAATGTGTTTTAGGACAGGCAGAGAGGTTATGATCTGACTAAGAGGCATCTGATGTTATTTTTTGTTTTATGGGCTTCCTTGTCTTCTCATTGTTGCTGTTTGCAAATAGCTCCAAAGAAATAAACAAAATTAGTCCAGTGTAAAAAGAAATGTGCCAGGGAGAACAAAATTATGCCAGCTGGTCTTTGCCTTATGTTCTTCTGCTATGAGACCTGAGGTTTTTGAACCCAAAAATTCATACCATAATTATTCAGTTGAGGTCTTGAAACAGATTTTGTGCTAATTTTATTTAGACACAACCAAGAAAACATTTCTTGACTGCTTTTTTCCAGCTCTCATAGAAAAAAAAATGCTATGTCAAAATTTGTTTTCCCCAAATTTTTTATAACAAATCCAATTTAGCACAGTAAAATTCCTCATCATAGATAATCAGGCACCTTCTGCTCCAATAGGAGGTATTATATTTTCTTCCTGCTCTTTCCCTCCTAGACTTTATTTCTAGGAATTTAGATATCACTTAACTGTCATTTCCTTACCTAAATACTGTTATTTCTGTTTATTTAAATGATACTTTAGTTGAATATTAATATTATTGTACATTTTCCTCCTTTCTCCAGTAAATAACCCCTTACAGGTTGAGAGCTTTAGACTCATTGATTTCTTCAAAAACTTGAAAATTCCCAAGAGGCCTTAAAAAGGATTTCTATTCCTCCTTAACTTTTCTCCCTTTGGCAGATATTTTGCTTTGGAAATCCAAATAAGAACATGGAAAAGTGGAATATGGTGAGGACATGGATAAAATTGGATTTGCATTCCTTGCTGATTCTCGACAGGCAACCCAAAGGAAACTGATGGAATCCAACCAAGAAGCTGAAACTGGACAAGAAGTCAGAGGTGCAAAACTTCAGGTGAACTTTTAATGCATTTGCTATTCAAGATGGAAAATAAGTCAGTAACTGCAAGGATCTGGTGATTTAAACTTAAAATAAGCTAGATTGAAGAGGACATTGAAGTACAATTTTTGTTTTGTTTTCTGCCTAGTGGTAAAGGTCTAAAACAAAGTCAGTCAAAGTCTGTTTATATATAAAATGGCTGAGGTACCTTTCTATTCACCAGCACTCATTTAAATAAATAAAAAATTGCATGAGAGCAACTAAACAAATTTTCTCATCTTTTTACCACCTTCAAAAAATACCAAACTGTACCTCATCAGTGTTTTGGAAAATGAAACATCAGAAGAAATATCAAAAGAAAACAGACTGTTTAAAAACCAAAGAACTCCAGGGATGGATGTGTACATTGCTCCTGTGAGAATATCGGCTGTTGAATTCTGATTTAATTCCCTGAAGATTAATTTATTGAATAAGTGTACCAAAGGTTTTAATAAAGCAGGAGCTCTGTGAAGCAAATATCTTTTAATTCTTCTTTTACAGCTCTATTTGTTGTTAAGCAGCTCTCAGCATTTCAAAAATTTTCTAAGCTGTATCCAGTCTACCTCTCCTCAATCTGAGGAATCTGCAGTAATCCTGCCTCTTTTTTTTATTTTTTTTCTCTAATTTAGGATGGTGGAGTTTTGTTGAGCATATAACACAAGGAAAAGGTATCTGCATCTTAAAATTCCAGTGCACCTGGCAGTAATAACCCAGCAAACATGAATTTTCCCCCCTGCTTGCATGACAGTGTGGCCAGTTTTAATTCTCTGGCTTTGTGATGAAGTAGGAATGCTGTGGGTTTTGTCAAAATAATTTGGGAATGCGTTCCTGCAGAGAAATTGGGTTATCTCACCCTATCTGGCAAGTGGAGAAGAGAATCAAAATGTGACAATACCACAAAATAGAGACACTTTTTCAGTTTTGCATCAGCTTTGACTAAAACACTGAAGTCGTTCTTGTATGTATTTCTTATCATTCCACATGAAGATACTTCTTGAAGTGCTTAATTAGCTAAAACATCTAAAACCAACAGTATTTTAGCTTTTTCATTTATTAATGAAACTATTTTCAGTTTAATCTTTATTTTTCCTCTGGCGTATTTGCTCATATGAAGTGATTGATTCTTATTCTGTAGGATATATTTCTGTATTTGTAGGTTTCTAGAATATGGTGATCTTTCTTTGATCTTTTTTCCTTTTCCTTTTGATCTTTTTTCCCCACCAGTAAAAAACTGTTCCTCTCTACTCCTTTTTTTCACTACATAAGACTTCAAAAAAAACCCCTTTCTGTTTTGTTTTCATCCCACATCTTTATTTCTTGCCTGCTTTATCTTTTGTTTTCACAACAGAAGTTCATAAAGTTACTTTGTTAACAATTTTTAGGGGTTTTTTTTATTTTTTTAGTAACACAAATGACCGAACTGCAGTATTTGAGGTTACTCTAATATTTGCTTTCTTTACACTACAATCAGAAATGCTCCCTATACTCATTCATTTAATCACAGAGTGATTTGGACTAGAAAGAACCTTAAAGATCATCTCATTCCACCCCCTGCCATGGGCAGGGACATCTTCCACTATCTCAGGTTGCTCCAAGCTCCATCCAACCTGGCCTTGGACACTTCCAGGGATCCAGGGGCAGCCACATCTTTTTTTGTAAATAATCTGGGCACTTGAAAGTCTCTTTTAAATCTGCAGAAATATTTTTTTCCTGCATTTTGACTTAAAATTTTGCGAGTTTGGGTTTTTTGGTTGGGTTTTTTTGTTGGGTTTTTTTTTTTTTTTTGGTTGTTTTTTTTTTTGGGTTTTTTTTTTTTTTTGGTTTTTTTTTTGTTCGTTTTGGGTTTTTTTGTTTGTTTCTTTTTGCTTCTAATGTCAGTTAGTCTCAAGGTGATTATTTTCAAAACTATTTTTGTAGTATTTAGTAGTAGCATTTTGTAGTATTTAGTACTGGTATTTGATTTATATTTAAATACTATTCTCATAGTGTTTAAATATTTCAAAGAAATTTTAAAATTGTATTTTCAAATACTATTCTCACAATATTTGAAGCGAAAAGAGATGAGCAACAGGGGTCTCCAGTCCAACCTCATGCTCAAAACAAGGCCAGCTCTGAGACACAGTGATCCAATTGGGACTTGAAAACCACCAAGGATAGAGACAGGACAAGGAGGAAACCACCAAGGATGGAGAGAGGAGAAACTCTCTGGATAATCCATGTTGGAGCCCTGGGCACTGAGAATTTTAGACTTTCTGTGCTAACAGGCACTGACCCTCAAGAAAACACTGCATTTGACCTGAGGCCATGGAAAAGGCTTCCAAAATTGAGTGACAGCACTGGGATTGTGGGTGTGTAGTTTGAATAGAAGTGTGTGATATCACAGGGTGGAAAACTCGAAGGGTTTAGAATATAGTAATATATATATAAAGCAAGATGGGGATTTTAGGGTGTAGGTTAAATCCTTCTTTTTCACCTTCTTCTTCATGGGTTTGGGTGGTATTTTGTAATTGGGTAGAAAATTCCACATTGCGGGCAACGGGTGGTTGGTTATTGGGTTAAAAGTAAAAATAATTTAGGAGTCATTTCTTAATTAGACAGTTTATCCTTGAAAGGCCTTGTAAAGAAAGAAATCCACACCAGCATCCAGCTGTTCTCATGGGGAAAAGCTGTTTCTTCACACCCAAGCTCATTTCTTGGTTTTGCTCATGCTCCTGCCCAAGAGGGACCTGCTGCAGGACCTGCAGTGCCAGGACATGCTGTGGCCTTGTGTCCAGCTCGTTGTTCCAATCCCTAGGGCTTTTCCCACCTATCCCACTGCCCAGTCAGGCCCTGCTGAGGACTTGGTCCATCCCAGGGCCAGGGAGAGGGAGGTAGGTTGGTGTGGATGGAAATCAGGAAGCTCCTACGTGTCACAGACAGCAGAGCTGTGCAGATGCTGCACTTGCAGATGAGGCAGCAAATCTGAAATCTGCCCTTCACACACACACACTGTTATTTATTACAAGCTTCAACCTTATTTATCATTGATTTCAATTAAAAAATCATTTAAAAAATATTAAAATCCAATCAGCGGTGTTCTGATTTCTCAGTTTGCCACCTCCATCCTTTCAGAAAAAAGGTGAGGCAGAAGAGATCCCGGAACGTGGCATCTTTAGGATTTGCCACTGGGCTCCAGCCCCACGCTGAGGCAGAGTGAAGTTGGCTAATCATAGTGTTTTCCAGCCTGGAACAGCTCTGTTATCAGCCTCATGCAGGCTCTGACCCCCAAAGGCTGCCTATTGTGCAGCAGCCCAGCAGCATCTGGGGCCGCCAGCAAGGACAATGGATTGACCTGCTCAGCCTTTGCAAATTGAAGCTGCCTGGGAAAATAAAAATAAAAAAAAATAAAAAAAGAAGAAAAAAAAGAGAGAGAGATAAAATAAAGAAAAAAAGAGAAGAAAAAAAAATAAAAGAGAGAGAAAAAACCAACTCAACAAAACCACCCAACCTAGGCTTAATAGCATTAGCGTGTGGAGGAAAAAAATAAAAATATCAGGAATCTTCAACTGCCAGAGGCAAAAGTGGCATGGCTGAAATGAATCTGATCTGGAGTGCAAAGAATAATGTTTCAGGACAGAACAATGGATTGTGTTTAGCCAATTAAGGGTGCTGCAGGTTTAAATCACGTTTTATTTTCAAATGAATAAAAGGTGAGACAACAAACTGCAGAAATATCGGAGTGAAAGTGAGTTACTGCAATGAATATGCAGAAAAATGCAAATATAAGGGAATATATAAATCAGGATATAAGAAACAGGAAATTAGTTATAGTATTTTCAAGGCTACCAGTAAAAAATTGGGAAAAGCAGACAAAAAGCACTGATCTCAAGCAGATTTACTTCACACGAGGACATTTTCCTTGCAGAGGTAGTGTGGCTTTCTGGAATGTTCTAACTACTGAAGAAGTTAAAAGATTAGTGACACTAGGAAAATTCAAGAAATACTAAAGTTAAATGTTTTCCACTGAGCTATAAAATCCATCCGTGTTGGGTTTGCAATAAGGTGTCTGTTTATACTTTTCTAACACAAAAAAAAACCCACATTAGTGGTAATTAGAGACATACAGAAAGCAGATTATACAAAAAGCACAATGTATGAGCACTAATTTAATTTCTTCCCAGAAAGAGTTTCAAAGGCACGTATCCCTCCCATTTTTCATATTTAATGATACATTGCACTGTAGTGACAAATTGGTAGTTGAGCCTTATTAAATTAATCAGTAAATAAATACAAATATACCGTTCCTATGTGGAGGTGAATTAATCCTTGCACAAAGGAAAACCCTGGTAAACTTCAGTGCTCACTGATGCAATGCCTCTTAAACAGATACTTCTGCAGTTTTTAGGCTTTTAAGATTGGAGAATTCAGCTGAAAGGTTTTAGCAGAAAAATACATATTTAGAGGGCTATTCCCATCCCTGGAAGTGTCCAAGGCCATGCTGGACAGGGCTTGGAGCACCCTGAGAGATGGAAGGCATCCCTGCCCATGGCAGGGGTGGAACTGGAGGATGTTTAAGGTCCCTTCCAACCAAAACCACCCCATGATATAGAAACATGGGGACATTATTGATAAGGATGCTCAGTAAATGGCAACAAATGTCATTTACCTTTAAATTATTCATGTCTTTGTATTTAGAATGGCCTGGACAATTGCAGTTGGAGAGGAGCCTTTCTGGCCAGTGACATATGTATAATTTCTTCACCATGTTTTCTTATAATAACCTTGTAAGATTAATGAGAGCAAAATTCTCCCCAAGAAGCAAATATTTCATTTCTCTAATTAGTACAGCACATCCTACAGATTTCAAAGCAATTGAAGGAAATATACCCAATACCACAGCCCAAACCATTCCTTCAGGTAAAAGTTATTGCAGACCAAAATTTGTAACCATTCCCAGACCCTTTTGCACCATGGAGTTGCTGATTTTGGAAAAATGGAGAGTCATGACATGCATAAAGTGCAACCAGAGCAGTGACTTGGCATTCAAATCATCCTTTTAAACCTCATGTGGAGTATTTGCAGGTAACAGACAAAAAATATCTCTATGTAATAACTTCATTGCAAAATCAACTTCCAAAAGGCCTCACACTTTCATTTAAGCAGCAGCATAAATTGATGATTTCAAAAACATTCAGGGTGTTATTTCTCATTCAAGCCAGAAAGATGGTCCTTACTGTGGATCTTTAACTACAGTTCACTACTCCACTGTAAGCACAGGCAAAAAGCAAAGGAAGCAAAGGACAGTTCAGATTTTTATGCTTCATACTGATAATTACTCAATTCTGTATGCTAGAATTTATAATCATGCATTTATCTTCCTTTCTGGGGCTCACCTGGGTAATTACATTAGAAAGTAGTGACTGTGGTTTCAGAATAAGATGAGGATCAATTTTTGACAGGTCACCATTGGAGACAATTAAAAGCAGCTGCTTGTAGCAGTTGGGATTACACCAGTGTGCTGGTTTAATGCAAACTATACAATCAATCTGGAGCACAAGGATCTTTTGAGGACTGAATTAATGTTTGATTGAATGAACTCAGGCATTTTACAAGCCAGAGTAAGCAAAGTGCTCAGAGCCATCAGACAAATACTAATTTGAATAACAGCAAGGATGTCAGCACAAAGGCTGAAATAAGGTGCCTTGTTGGGAGCAAAGAGTTTTCTTCAGCTCACATCAAACTCCTCTCTTTTAAACAAAAATTTCCATGTGGTAAATTGTGGCAGAGGGAAGATGTGGCAGTGCCTCACTGCTCAGAGTGCTCAGACCTTTTCTAGACTGAGAAACCTTCAGATATCCAGGGAGGTTTGGAGGTGGCCCATCCCTGGAGGTGTCCAAGGAAGGCCTGGAGGTGGCACTCAGTGCTCTGGGCTGGGGACAAGGTGGGGATCAGGCACAGCTGCGACTCCATGGGCTGGGAGGGCTTTTCCAGCCTCAGGGATTCTGGGATTCTGTGATTTGATTTTAATCCAAGCCAAATCACCTGACATTAATAAAGGATTTATGCTTTGAGGAAGGAGATTGCAGTGCTTTAGGCAGAGCTGGATGTGTATTGATGTGTTAGTCTGTTGTCTTCACCAGGTACCTTTGGATTCACTGTAATCTGTGCCCTCTCCTCTAGCAGAGAAAGACATGAGGCAGGAGCCATTTAGACTTCAAATATCTTGTATATTCACCAAACAAAATTAGCTGGCTCTGGCATTTTATGCAGGGGCATCCATTCTATTTGCCCAAAATGATGCAAAATCAAGAATCTATTTTAATTCTTCTTCTCAGCACCTGATGCCTGAAGCATCCAGCAAGAGGCATAAGAGACCCTGCAAAAATGTGTCAAAAATGCCCTTTTTCATGGCTCTTGCTTATCAAAACCTCAATCCTTATATTCCTGAAGCAAACTATTGAATTTCTCCATCAGTAATTCACCAACGATCAGCCTGACTGGAAATCCTGGAGGATGGACTTCTCTGAATGAAGGGATAAATTATTATTTCTTTCTTATCCCTGCTGGTGTTTGCTTATGCTTAAGGTTGATTTCATCAGATCCACGGAGATTTAAGTCCACTGATTCATGCATCACCCTTGCCCTGAGAATAACAGCAAGTGTTTGCAGCCAGTGCAACTCAGCAAGAAGTGAATGCAATCAGAAAATGTGTGGGAGGGAGGAGAGAAGCAAGAAAATCCAGCCTCAGTAACATGAAAAGCATGTACGAGCTGCATTATACACTTGCTAGCAACTGTTAAAACTTAAGCAAGGTGATGATGAGCACAACTGGAATGGAAGATTAAAACAGGATTTGTACCTACTGTGGCTCCAAAGGGTTTGTCAACACAGGTGTTAAATGTTCAGTATCACTAAAATCAAAACTCCTGCAGAATTTCTAGTATTAATTCTTACATACTTATCCTAAAAAGGAAAAAAAAAATAACAGAGGCAAAAGGGATTATTTAGTGGCCTGTATTGCAGAGAGAGACAATGAAAATTGTGTGTGATTTATTATATTAAAATGCTGCTGCATCCTACAGGGTTAATGGCATCAATCATCATGGGAAAAGAAGGAAAAAATTTCATCCCGAAAAGCCTTTTTGTGCAATTCTTGTGGAGGATTCATTATTTTTCATATGCAGTGTACGACCACCTGCTCTGAGCACCAGCAGTTTGCCAGAGCTGTATTTATTTTTAGGCTGTTTTTTTTAGCAAAACCTATTTGTCCAGCCCCAAAAGCAAAAGCATCTCTTCAGCCAGATTCCCTTCCACAGGTACATTATGGAAATCTTCAAGTCACAGTGTGTCTTGAAATCCTCTATTCACCCCCCTGAGCCAGTGCTGAAGAGGTCTCTTCCTGCAGAGCCATTCTCTGTTTTATTTAAATTCCGGTGCCGTCATCCAGGGCCAGGAATCTCAGCTTTGGGATTCTTTGCCCGTCATCTTCAATCTGCGTTACTATGGGTACTGGAAAACCTATTACTGTACAAGAGTGGGAGCCACCAGAAAGGAAAAGCACAGAGGTTTGCAGCAGCAACAACAACAACAAAAAAAACACCCAAAAAATAAAGGCAAACAGCAAAGAAAATTGGCAGTCCCTCACAGGACGTAATTTTCTCCAATATCTTTTTTCTTAGGAATGCCAAAAGTATTAATGTTATTAGAGGCAGATGGGAATGGAAGGTGAGATGGCTGTTCCCTGCCCCACAGTATCACAGTGAACATCTATGGCACGCTGTCTTTGCTGTGTTTCTCACCTCTGCAGGAAGACTCTGGGAAGTAAATATCATTCACATAAGAACAGCGCTCTGTCAACAAGTCTTTTTTACCACTGAAATAATCAATGAGGGAACAGCAATCTGCCCTGCAGCCTTCTGCACTCTCCAACGTCTACAATAAGATTTCTACATGTTGGCAGTCAATACAGTTCAATTAATGTTTAATTCATGCTTTCTTCCTGAAGCAAGATGAAAAGACAGAACATTTATCAACAGCAGAACCACAGCAAAAACAAACACTTCTTGTTCCAACATTACCATCTTTTTGAGATGCAAGGCACTGTGTCTGAGAACAACCAAAATGTCATCTGCCATTTGTTTTCCAGGGCTGCATTAAGTTTTGCAGATGATCAAATAAAATATTAGCCTAAGAAATACATGGTGAAGGGAATTCTTCAGTGAATGCAGCAGTCACACTGAAGCATCTTTATGATTTTCAGTGAAGAGATTCTGGAATCTATACACAATCCCACAATATCAAAGTGAGTACCAGCTAAAAAAACTCACTAAAAATCCCACTAAATTTAGTCTCACTAAAAACCTTTTGTTTCCTGAGCCCTGTGTTTGTGGTTATCAGGTAGATTTCTGGCCATCCAAGTGAATGCTGGCTGCTCCTAAGAAGCTGGTAAAGCACTCCCTGCTGAACTGCCAGGATCCCTCTCTTGACAGCAAGCATCTGTCTTGCTGAAGAGACAGGGTTTTATCTCCATGACTCAAATGTCCAGGGCTCTAAAAATAAGAGTTTAAAATCTAATTCATGTCTATGGCCTACCTAATCACCCAGCAGGCCGCAGTAAATGCTTTTTCATTGTTTCCTTTTTTTATTGTTTCCTTTTTCAGTTCCCTCTGCTTAACCAGCAGATCCAGCTATTCACAGTTATGAATTAACCTCTTAAACCCAAACGTGGATCCAAGTCCATCACCAGGAAAGGCTGGTGAAGACAGAGGGTGAGCACAACCAGGGCTTTCTGATGTAATGAGCATCCTCAGCATTTTGATTTGTTGTGGCACTTTATGCAAAATATGCTCTGCCCCTTATCTTGAAACTTCTCATATCAAAATGTCTCAGATTTCAAAGAAGCAGAACCAAAAATCCTTTGTGTGAAATGCTGGAGCAGTGGAATGACAGAACAAAGGCAGGTGACATTTTTACACATTTTTCAGGGTGCCAAATTATTTCACACAAAGGTCATCATCCTGTACTGAAGACAAGGTCCACAGCACATGCCAAGAGACCAAAATGCCACTGACTATGAGAAGTTTTGCTTGGTTGCCACCACCCTGAGCAGAAAATTGTTTTTATCAGCAGCAGTTCTGTGCTAGGGTACACAACAAACTGAATCTTTCATGTCAGGGTTTGAAAACTGTACCAGAGACAACTACAGACATCAATAAGCACATGGTATTTTTTTTTTTTTCTTCTTAGATATGTGCTGAAGAGATATCTAAATTTGGCCATGTATCATGAGAATTTAGTAGTTAAATGCTGAGGGCATTGACCTGGATCAACAAGTAATTAAAGTATTAAATACTAAACATGACAATGTAAGAAGGTCTAGAAAACAGGGCATGGAAAGGAAGGCTGGAGGAGTGGATGTTTAGTCTAAACAAGAAAATATTTTGGAAGATAAACCAGCAGTTTCCAAAGTGGAGAGTGGAAGAGAGAAAAAATTTGCTCCACCCACCATAGGTTTGACAGGGTGGATTTACTTTCAGTTCAGGAGAACAGTTTAATCAGAAGCAAGTAGCACAGGGTAAGCTCAGCATCCCTCAGAAATGGCACAGATGTCAGGGGATCCTGCCCTCAGGCAGGGGATGGCACAGGGGAGCTCTTGAGATCCTTTCTCAGCTCACTGTGGGATTGCCCATGGGCAGGAACGGATTGCATGGAGCATCCATAGGTGGCATCCACAGTGTGTATCCTACCCAGGGGTTGGATTTGTAGCACTTACTGTGGGCTGAAGAGCACAGGATTCAGTCCAGTCTGGATAATTACAATAAATCTACCAATAGAAAGGAAAACACTGAGGAAAATAACTGTAAAGAGCAGGATTGTGTTTGACTCATACACAGTCACACGCCCAACAAAGCTGTTTCCATGGATTCAGGTCCCAGCATCAATCCTTCACATGCAAAAGGATGAACCTGGAATGTCAGCTCCTGTGTTAAGGGTCACAGCCATAATTCCTGCCTGATCCTCATGGTCCTCAGACCACCAGACAGTTTGGGAGAGAGGATGAATGCACCCAGAGCCAAACGTGTTTTAAAAAGAATCCCACTCCACGGAAAATACTTGGAAGGAAATACACTTCTTCATTACTTTTTTTTTTTTTTTTTTTTTTTTTAAACTGGCCACATGCTGTGGGAAATTTAGGGTAGACATATGGAGGAAATTCTTTACCATGAGGGTGGTGATGCCCTGGCACAGGTTTCCCAGGAAAGTTGTGGAGGCTTCATCCCTGGAGGTGTCCAAGGCCAGGTTGGACGAGGCTTGGAGCAACCTGGGATAGTGGAAGGGGTCCCTG
>JANPWX010000203.1:537515-682243 GCA_024734555.1 Trochalopteron elliotii
GGCTAATGGGGCTGATATTCCACTGACACACACCTCTTAATTGCTGCAAGGGCAATTTCTGCCAGCTTTTCACAACCAGGGCTGCTTCTGGCAGCTTCACTAAGCTTATTTTTACAACACATCATTCACCTGTCTACATGATTCATCAGCTCCTCCTGTAATGAAATGCCCACCCCAAATATTGCCTCATCAAAGAACATTAAGGGTATCCATATACTGAATCTCATGGTCTTTCCCATAGTCTTGAAAAATTATAAACATCAGGAGGTGTCTGTGATCACTCAAAGAGGCTGTTAGGTTTAATTTTAGCTCTTCTTTTTTACTCCTTCAGGAGAAGAAAATTGGTATTTTTTTAAATTCTACGAGTAAATGATCTTGAGAAGAAAACGTTGAGCATCTGATTTACTACTGCCCACCCAAAATGGCCTGAAGCAGCAGTAAACCAGGAGTAACATTTTCTGCCTAAGCTCAGGACTTTTCTTCCCTTTTTTAAGCACCAACCTCGTGTCATTTTGAATGATAGTTCTTTTTGTCTATTTTTCCCTCCAATCTAATACCTGTCACAACCATCACACCACCAAGAGCCTTCTCATAGGCTTTAGTTAACCCAGTGATCCATGGAAAAGCAGAACCTGGAGCCTGCAGAAGCCTTTGCTTCCTGAAACCTATATTTGCTTACAGCTTGCCCTTAAAAACTTAGGTTTGTGCACATTTTGGATCCTCCACTTGCTTTACCTTTTGACGAAGGGAAAAAAAAAATTAAGAACAAACTCAGCTGAGGTAGCTGGATAACAACATCTAAATTTTAACAGTGTTGAGTGATAAAATATCCCTGGAGATTGGAGATGGTGGGGGGAGGACTCAAAAGCATATCAAATTAAACATCTTCAAGTCCTCAGGGGCACAGTCAGAGGGGGGAGGGAGGAGCTGTCATCCCATTTCTCCAGTCAGTGCTGCCTGCAGATGCAGGTTAGGAAGCAGACCTTCTGAGGAGAGCAGGAATCCATTTGTTGAAATGCTCTTCCCCCAGATTCATCTGCCCTCTCTTCCTTGGTGTTTTTCATCAGCATTTCTTCAATTTTTCATCATCTTATGAGACTGATGTTTTGTGAACTCCTTTTTTTTTTTTTTTTAATGAAGTCCTCTGAAATATTCATTCAAATATTTCCCAGCAAAAACACCCCAAATAACAGGCTTAATTAAGGAAAGGTCTTTTTTCCCTCTTTTTTTTTGTTTTTCAAATAAACCATTGCACTCCTCCGAACATTAATCAAAATTAAATTTTAAAAATAAAAGCAATGGATGCCTCAGAACCTATCAATAATTAATTAGGGGAATTAAACTGATCAGCTAGGGGTGGCACACGTGACAGCTCAGGTGTCCCACACTGGTGATCTGTCACACACTCTGATACCTCATGTCATGTATGGGGAGCTCTGAGGGCTGGAGAAAACGGGTTCAGCTCCCAATTATGGGGCTGCAGGACAGCTCCAGGTTATAGATTGGCTGCTTGTTAATTAAGTGGCAAAATGCAATTTCAGCCTCTGCCTAGCTTTGTACTGCATGACCTTCCTTTTTCCTCCCTCTCCGGAAAATAAAATTAGTTCCCCTGGCAAGTGACACTGCTCACCTCCTCTAGGTTCTTCCCATCAACTTGATGTAGTGTTTTCCACTGCACTGTGACCACCCTCCAAACCTTTCAGCAAAGAAATAACCACACAACTGATTTATTTTTTTTTTTTTAAGGCACTGAGTGCAATGAAGCTTTCAGATTTTTCCCAGCTGCTCTGAGCTGCACCAGCCCCAGTGATGTCGCTGTCTGTAACCCTTCCCAGGGATGTGCAAAATTCACTGTTCCTCCAGCATTCTCCAAGTGCCCAGCCGGGAACAACGGCATTCCCAGAGAACAAAGTGGTGCCTTAAGGATTTTAGCTTTTATACTTTTCATATATTTGTAATCTTCTAATTCTTTAGTGTTTAACTCTAAACTCCATATAGAGTGTTAGCTGCTGCTTTCCCATTTTGGCCAGACAACACAATTCCTCTCCAGACCTGGGAACCAAGGACAGCTCACTGTCTCAGGCCCTCAGAAATGTAAACAAAAGTGAGTTGGGGAGCAGCAAATTTGGGGTAAATTACTTCATTACCTGAAGCTGTAATTGGAAGATTAACCCCCAATATGCAAATGGACCAAACTTATAAAAGGGTGAAAACCCATGACCTGTCATCCATTTGTGGGTGTAGCCCCTGAGGGGGGCTTAATCTGCCTGAAAAGTACCTGAATGTCCCTCAATAAATATACCTGTTTTTATTCCCTTAATTTTGTCTGGCCTGTGTTTTTAGGTATCCCAAAAAGGCATCAACACCTATGTGGAAAGAGAGAGAGATATTAGGTACAACTGGGGAAAAAGGAAAAGGCAGGAAAAAAAATTAACATCCATTAATGGCTGCTCTGTTGTGTGGGCCCCGACAAAGCCCTCAGCATCTCGGGGAACTCCGCTCAGTCACCTTGGGAACAGCGGCTATGGGAGCAGGGGCGACTGGAAGAGACAGACACAGGGGAGGACAGGAGTTTCTGGTACTCCTCGGAGGTCGGGTTTGTGATTTTATTTTATTTTTTTTTTTTTTTCCCCGGTGGTGGATGTGGGCCGGCGCCGGGCGGTGAGTCAGTGTTTGTCACTGACGGGGCTCTGCAGCGCCCTGACAGCCTGTCAGCACCAGCCGAGCGGGATGGCACTGCCGAGCTAATGAGTCTGGGAGGCCGTAAACACAAAGAAACCAGAAATGAAAAGGCCGATGAGAAACGTGGAGTGATAAACAACAAATTACACAGCACAAAAAAAAAAAAAAAAAAAAAAAAAAAAAAAAAAAAAAAAAAAATTAATTAAAATAGCGTTTCTGCACCGCAAACTGGATTTGTTCTGTGGGTTGGTTTTTTGTTCTTTGGGGGTTTTTTGGTTGTTTTTGGGGTTTTTTTTAAAACGTTACAAGCCTGAATGCTAGGGAAATCCTTTACATTTCTCTCAGACACCCAAAAACCTAAATATAGCCACACACATAGCCCAGTGGCATGATGTGCTCACTCCTGCCTATGCCAACACTGAGATTTACAGAACAGCTCCTTCAGCGTGACAACAGCGTGGGACATCCCCACGCTGGGTTTTCCTCTCCAGGGATGAAAAGTCTCCTTCGCAGCCAGCGATACCTTTGCAGGATGCCTGCACCCCATCAGGAAAGGCCACAGCTGCTGTTTGGCTCACAGAATCCCAGAATCAAAGACCTTCAAAATCATCGAGTCCAACCTGTGCCTGAGGCTCACCTTGTCACCCAGCCCAGAGCACTGGTGCCACATCCAGTCACTCTTTGGATGCCTCCAGGGATGGGGACTCCAAACCTCTCTGGGCAGCCCCTTCCAATGCTTGTCCAACCCTCCCCATGAAGAAATTCCTCCTGATGTCCAACCTGAACCTCCCCCAGTGCAGCTTGATGCCATCTCCTTTTGTCCTGTCCCTTGTTGCCTGGGAGAAGAGGGCAGGAAAACACCCTTGGCTGGCTGCAAGGTGAGCTGGCCAAAGTGTGCACAGGTAAACAAAACCATCTCTAGAGCAGGAAGTCCCAGAAGAAAGCTGGATGTCTCCTTCTCCTAAACAAACTGGTACAGTTCTGAAATGGGTGAGAGGAGACAGATCCTGGGAAGGACAGCAGGTCAGGACCTTGCTGGAAGGGCATTGCTGCAGGAGGAAATTGGGGAAGCAAACATTGGTGGGAAGTGGAAACTGGAACCTGTCCTGACAGCCTGGATTTTTTTTTTTACCAAGTGCTTTGTTGAGCTGGGCATCCCTGATGTACATTACAGGCAGAAAGTGACATTAACTGCACTGCTCAGTGCTGGTCCCTGCTCAGAGGCCAGACTCACATGTCCTCTGCTCCCTTAGGCAGCCTGGCCCTTCTGAGCCTCACTCAGGACTCCCAGAGGCAAGTGCCTATCCCATGCTATGTTCCTGTTATTTCTAACAGCAGAGTTCTTGGCATGGCATCACCATTTCTTTATTTCTTTTTTAGTTTGTTTGGTAAAAGATGGTGGAACATGGCAAACAACGAAAAAAAATTGTCTGAAATTTCAAACTTTTTATTTTTTCCCCCAGCACTATTTGTCTATTTAAGGATTCAAAGGCGAGTAAAAGCCTCCATTTAATGAGTAAATCAGAGCTCATCATTTGGCCCCTGGCAAAACAAGGCAGTTTGAATGCTTAGTCTGTGTGGGTTTGGTTTCCTACTGTTTCCTCTTCAACTCAATGCTCACAGATGCAGCATCTCTTCCCTGCTTTCTTTCCCCAAACTACTTTTAACCCAGTAACCTCTTTTCCTCTTCCTTTGACTGCCTCCACAGCTGGATTCTTTTTAGCTTTGGACACACCCACATTCTAGAGATGTCCAGAAGCAATTAACCAATTAAGTCATCCAAAGCCCCGAGCACAGTTAACATTCATTTAGAGCATGAAAAGAGCAACACACCTTCGTGGGGCTTTGCCAATTACACGGTGTTTCAGCCAAATGCAAATCATGCCAGAATGAAAATTCCAAACTGTGCATTATGTTCATTTCTAAACCCTGTTAACTTAATTAACTCTTGGTTAAATGTGCACTGATCTCAGACAGTAAAGCATGTTTGATGAGGCATTATTCATTAGGCAAAAGAAATTTCAATGTGCAAATCATTTGCAACAAGAGAGAATACTCAGATTGTATACAACTCACACCCAATTTGTGGTCAGTGAAGGTTTATTTTCTACTTGTACTTTGTAATGCTCTTGTCAGTTTTACTTGGATCATTCGAGCAACTCTATCCATCAGATGTGGAAGATAATATTCTGCATTGTCAGTACCATTTAAAATGCAAGAGCAGGTAATATGAAAAATGATTAAACCATCCAGCACTGGCTGTATTTAACCTGTGTTGCCACTGCTAAATCCACACACAGAGTGGCTGCTTGGTGCAATTATTGGAAGCACAAGTCCAGATCCTCATATCCTGCACCCAGCAGGCAGACAGCCATTTCTAAAAAGAAATAAATAGCAGGGAAGGGGCTGATCATTCTTAGCAGAGCTGTGGCATTTTTTAGTGAACACAGATCCTTAACAGAAATAGCTAGAAGAAGGTGCACTTCACTAGCTGCTAAGAACTTTCTTGTTAGCAAATTGATTATTATCTCAGGATACTTTGCTGTTTGTTTGCTTGAGGGGTTTTTTTTTAGTTTTTTTTAAAGAAAGAAAGAAATAAAAACATGCCAAAAAACAAACCTGATATCTGAATGTGATGCACACTAAGGCAGAGATTCCAAGTTGGCAATAGGAAAGTAATCTGGCTGCCTCCCAAAGCAGGTGCCATAAAAACAAATCGTTATTGCCAGGGAAGACAGGCATTCCTGACTGCATAAAAAGGAATTAAATGGGATAACAACTCTGCTCTGTACTAGAACTGAGGCAGCAGAAAGCTCTTTCCCTCCAGAATCCCGAGCACTGTAAGAGGCAGCTTCCAAAAATCACAGCTGGATGCATCTGTCCTCCTTTCTCTACACAAAGTGAATTCTGAAGGCAGAATGAAGGCCAGCTGAAGGAGCAAGATCAAACTGATGTCACCCACATTTTGCATCTCCTCACCTATGGCTGCAAAATAAACCACAGGTGAGAAACCTCCCCTTGTTGGCACAGAGAAGCTTCAAAAGCACAGAGAGCAGTGCACTGACACTGTAAAACATTCAAGCAGGGCACCCTGTAGCCATTTTCCTGTCATTAGGTATGGTAAAGAACAAGAAGAGACAGATACCACAGCAGGTCCAAAAATAACATCCCTGAGTTAAACAGAGTTATGGTGTCTGGCTGTGGGCTATATTTCCTGTGACCAGCACAGTAACATTTCCCAGCTTTCCTCAGTGCCAAGCTGAGAGGAATTCTGCCACCCTCAGAATAGAAACATATTTCAGGGGTTTTGGCCTGAGATAAAAAGGAAGTTGGAGTATAGAGAGAACGCAGATCAAGCCACTATGGTTAATAGCTACGTTCTACTTTATTCAGCTAAGATGGCTACATTTATACAGTTCCATATAGTTTACAATTCACAGCAGCTCTCTATTGGTATACAGCAGAGAGAAGGACGACATCATACTTTGTTTTACTAACTCTTAAGGTGGCTATCACGTGCCCACTAACAAATCCATTCAGTGACCTTCACAACCCTATTATCTTTCCCCGACACCTTAACTGCTAATTTCTAACTGCGCCACACTTGGCTAAGAATTTCTAGCTGCGTCACAGGCTTCAAGGCCTTACAGGCCTTCATCTGAGGCCCAGGCTAGGTGATTCACTCACAGTCCAAATATTCACTATCTTCAAAAACTCTGCTACAGAAACATTCAGACTCTGGAAGGCTACACCATCTCTGCCTTTTAGCATCAGCAAGTCCAGAAAAGCTCCAAAGGGCTTTTTTGATTTCTGTTTCTTCTTTGTGATTGCAGAGGTGGGCAGAGCAGTGCAGCAGCTCCCATGCTTATTTCTGCTGCAGCTTCCTTTGATGTACAATTTGCTCCAGCCCATCCCTGATTCCATCTCTGCATTCCCTGCTCAGGAAGCCCCTGTACACACAGAATTACCCGTGTGGCCGAGTGACTACAGCCAGTTTATGCAGCACTCTGTGAACACAGAGCCACCTTTGTCACACGAGCTGAAGTGCCACCTCTGCTGCTCACCCCAAGCCTGCTCCTCCTCCCAACACCCCCTAGTTACCTCATTCTCTAGGTATATTGCTGTATTTTTAAACAGCATCTAGTTATCTTGTCAAAAGTTACTCTTAATTTGCTTCTTCATAAAACAGACCAGCATATCCCACCTTTACTGCAACTCAGAGCAGATGTTTGCTCAATATTCTCCCATGACAATTTCTGCTGATACAACACACGTTGCTTCAAAGTAACCTTTTGAACCTGAATTGGGCTACAAGCCTCACACACACCCCTTCATTTTGCATACTAGAAGGTGCTTGGTTTGGCATGAAGTCAATTTGCATACTGATAGATCTCTTCCCCTTCCAGACACAATACAAGAAGTTAGCATACTGCTGTCGTAATTCAGTGTACGTCAAATCTGATCCCTTTTGATGCATCCAGCCACCTGCTGTCACTTTAATGCATTTTCCCTGCACATGCACGTACCCTGTTTCATGTGAAAACATTTACACTGGCACTCCTTTCAGTTAATTTCCCCTCCCAAGTTAAAATATCCAAAGAGAGATGTATTCATCTCTTCAAAAGAGTCAACATTTTCAAGTTAGGGAAATGGAGAAAGAGGAGCTATTCCATTTTCACAACAGTTGAGTCAGAAATAGTTTTGCACTGGAACTGCAAAGTTAATCAGTCATTTCTTTATCTTGTGTGAGCATCTGCTCAGCTTAGGTGAAAACACATAGCTCTTCAAACTTACCATAGGAAAATAAGACTGGGGAAAAAAATCAGAAAGATATGAGAAGTACATGTATCATGTATCAGAGCAGGGTAACTTCTCATTCAGTCCTGGCAGCAAACAGTGAGAGTAGGGACACCAAGAAAAGAAATGACATGGAGATAAGAAAGTTCATGAACAAGTGCATGATGTTTGCATGCCATATATCCCAGTCTCACACCCAACACACCCAATAGCATTTTCCTCAGGAAGCTAGGGAGGACATTTATCTGCATCAAAACATCCATCTGACTTTTTTGACAGGTATGTTTTCCTCTTTCTGGCATTTAATGGGTTCATGGCAACATGATTTAACTACGTGCAGTTCCTCAACTTCCCTGGTACAAATGATGACTTGTTGGCACCAGCCATGCTTTACTGTACAAGTGCATGAAATTGCATTGCTCAGGCTAATTCTAACAGGACCTTTCTCAAAAAGCTGCCCAAGTACATGGTGTGGGAGCCTTCCCACTCTGTAACTCTCGGAATAAACAGAAAACAGCACAGGGAGGATGTGGAGCTGCTGGAGAGAGTCCAGAGGAGGCTCCAGGATGAGCAGAGGGATGGAGCAGCTCTGCTAAGAGGAAAGGCTGGCACAGCTGGCATTGTTCAGCCTGGACAGGAGAAGCTTTGGGCTGAGCTCAGGGTGGCCTTGCAGAGCCCAAAGGGAGCCATGAAGAAAGATGGAGAGACAATCTGCAAGAGCCTGGAGTGGTAGAACAAGGGGGAATAGCTTCAAACTGAGAGAAAACAGGGTTAGATTAGGTATTAGGAAAATATTATTTCCTGTGAGGGTGGTGAGGCATTAGAACCAGTTTCCCAGAGAAGCTGTGTCTGCACCATCCCTGGAAGCATCCAAGGCCAGGCTGGATGGAGCTTGGAGCAACCTGGGATAGTGGAAGGTATCCCTGCCCATGGCAGGGAGGTGGAACAAGATGATTTTAAAGATCTCTTCCAAGCCAAGTTCTTCCATGATTCTTAGATAAATACTACATAAATACATGTACAATACACGGTTCTGAATCACTTGCATGGTAAAAAACAATCCCAGCAAATGCAAAACCAAAACATATCCTCCTCTATAAAATTAAGAAAAAGGAAAGGATTAAGATGTTGAGAATGCTACCACTTAGTTTCTCTGATCCTTCAAGCTATTAAACACAAGGGCTGTTGTCCTCCTTTAGCAAAGCTTTCAAGATTGCACAACCACTTGAATGAGCCCTGAGAATTTTGTTTACCCAGATCTGTTTCCAGTGATTGCAGAACATGAGGAAAGAGCAGGCAAAGATACAACATTCTCATTCCAGTTTTGTCTCCCCACTGGTGTTATCATTAAGGCTGAGCCTGCAAGCAAAGAACATCACCCATGCCAGCAGAGCACTGTGATCTGTCAGATTCGCTGCCACTGACTCACTGACTGATTTTGTTTCTCCCATTTCTGGGTCAGTGAGTTCTGAAACATGGCCATTTTTCCAGGCAAGTATGAACTGCAGCAGACTCTGCCTGTGAATCCAGTGTGCTTTAGCTGTAGGTGGGGGAAGAAACCAGAATTTGGTGCTGAGCCTTTGTCATTAGCATTTATGTGTGCACATGCACATGCACTTGCCCTCCAAAATTTCACCTTGGAGGAGAAAACATTCCCCTGGAGACAGAAAGGGTTAGGAAGCACAGAACATCTCCTCATTATAATACTGACAGGTTTCTGGCCTTGAGCTCTATTCTTTCTTTTCAGTAAGCATTTCCTATGGGTTTGAAAGGCAGAGGTAAAACTAAGTTTATAACATATTTGTGTGCAAAAAGAACGTGTGAAAATGGAGTCTATAAAACAGGAGTGGTCCCAGGATTTCACATATTCATTAATAAACCATCTTCTCCAACTAAGAAGTCTCTATGGAATAGTGAAAATGTATCGGATTCCCTGAGTCACTTTTAGTTTATTTCATCTGGGATCTTTTTTAACATTTTAAATGAGGTACTTCAGCTTCACCCCTTGTCAAATCCCATGAATTCAGACAATACCTCATAAGCCTTTAAAGAGTAATCAGAGATGTAATTGCAGCGTTTTGTTAAGTTACTTTTGTGACTGAAAAAGGGGCAGCAACTCAACTGCTCAGTGCCCCATAAAATCAAAGTTGGAAGAGACCTTCAGGATCATCCAGTTCCACTGTCACCTCAACACCATCATCCCCCAAAAAAACATATCCACAAGGGCCATATCCAGATACCTCTGGAACACTGAAGATGGTGACTCTAACTCTCTGGGCAACTTATTTCAATACCTGATCACTCTTTCAGTGAAAATTTCTTTTTATACTTACACTGAACCCCCCCTGGTTTAATTTAAGGTCATTTTCTCTCATCCTTTCACTTGGGACACAGTAGAAGAGGCCAAGCCCCATCTCACTGCCCCTCCTGTCAGGGAGTTGTGGAGAGCAATGAGGTCCCCTCTGAGCCTCTTCTTCTCCAGATAAACAGCCCCAGCTCCCTCAGTTCTTCCTCATAGGATGAGATGTTTTCCAGACCCTTCCCCAGCTCTGCTGCCCTTCTTTGGCCATAGGCTGCTCAATTCTGCTGTTTACAAAAGTGGCCTGGTTTGCCTTTTTTCCTTTAGTGCTGATTTCTAGAAGACCGAGTTCAGATGGAAAAAAAGGCACAAACAGAGGCAAAAATATTCAGACAGATATTAATAGCAATTCTCAACCCAAGAACATGCTAAACTGGCTGTAGCAAGTCTTTTGAGTCGTCAGGTGGTTCTCCCAAAGACATATTTGTTTAGACTTCCATCCTTTCTCTACTTCTTATCTGGCAAGAAATGGCTCCACAAGGAAACAAAGTGAGAACTGTGCTGGACAAACACTGAGTATTTATACTCAGCAGGACATGGGCTGGTAAAGCTCTTGAGGCAAACTGCTGCTCTGCAGAAATGTCCTTTTCTTTCTTTTTTATCAAATTAACACAAGAATTCATTTAGTTTTAAGTCACCCTTTTCCATTTTACCATTTAGGCCACAAATGATGCTCATGGAATCACAGAATGGTTTGGGTTGGAAGGGACATTAAGGACCATCCAGTTCCAAACACCTGCCATGTGCAGGGACATCTTCCACTAGACCAGGTCATTTAGAGCCACATCCAGCCTGGCCTTGGAGACCTCCAGGGGTTGGGAGTCCACAAATGAGGTTCAGTGAAACAAATGAAAAATGGGATTTCTCCTGTACTTTGGGTGGTATCTCAGGATGGCAGGACCCATCCCTGGGGTGGTCTTGTCCCTACTTCGTGGTTGGGAAGTATCTGGTCTCCTCTGAGCCGTAGTATCTGTCTGGCCCTGGCCAAAATCATGCCCAAGAGCCCAGTGAGAACCAGGCAGTGCTTGCACAGTCAGCACAGGACAGCCTGGCACTGCACTTCACTCCCTGCTCCTGTTTTATTTACCAGAGGAGATGTGGCCACTGAGCCCTGTCTAACAACCATTTAAGTTGGCTGTAATCATTCTGCTCACTCTGATGAAACTTTGATTACATTAAGCAAATTGGAAAAAGGCCAGGTGGAATAGAAAACACTCTTACCCTTGTTTTGGGAGAGCGATTAACCTACATAAGGACATTTCTCATGAACATTATCAGCATCTAACCTCACCTCTCCTATCACAGGGTGCAGGAATTTTGCCTCAGGGATTTTGGCATTGTCTTCACTATACTTAGCTGTCCTAAGCTTACCTTTTAGAAGGTTATCTGGGGAGTGGACTGAGAGACAATAAAGTAGGGAAATGACCACAACCCTTCCCAATGTATTCCAACAATTATATCAGCCCAGGCTACCTTTGGCCAAGGAGACACTCTAAAAATTAAACAATTTTAAGCAGTCTACCATTCAAGACCATAGTTTCCAGATTCCACTGCACTTACCTGAAATTAGCAAAGTTTTTCCTTAAGTGTATACTTATTTCATCTTAAAATCATTCTTGAAAGCTAAACATTGTCTATGATAGGCAAGATTTATTCACAGTGAAGTGCATTTTCAGGACGTCAGATTACCTGGGAGCTTTCTTTTAACGTTTTTATCTGATTTGCCACAATCTCTTTGGCACAGAGAGTGAGTGACACCATGAATTCAGCCATGATCTCACTGGTGCTGATTGCAGACTACTGATTTTGATACACCTGGGAACAGTTCAAGAACTAAAGCAGCTCCTTCTGCCCCAGGTTTGAAGTGGAAATGCAGACTTAGTGTAGATCAAGAAAACTCTCTTATTGCAGGAGAAATCACTAGAGAGACTTAGAGAGTCTCCTGAGAGAGGTGATTCTGCACCTCTGTTCTACTCTGGTGAGATCCCACCTGGACTACTGCATCCATCTCTGGAGTCCTCAGTCCAAGAAAAAACATGGACCTGTTGGAGCAGGTCCAGAGAAGCGCTAGTAGTGACAGACATGATATAATGGTTTTAAACAAAAAGATTCAGACTAGATATAAGAAAAAAAGTTGTACAAGGGTGATGGTGTAACACTGGGACGTGCTTCCCAGAGAGATGGTGGATGCCTCATCCCTGGAACATTCAAGGTCAGGCTGGATGGGACTTTGAGCAGGCTGATGTGGTTGAAGATCATTGCAGGATTGGACTAGATCACCTTGAAAGGTCTCTTCCAGTCCAAACTATTCTATGATTCCATGATTTGATTTCTCATCTCTTCTTGAGCACTGAGAGCTTTCCAACCTTTGAGATCCAGACCCCTGTGGGGCTGCAGGTGCTTTACAAGAACGTATCACCTTCCAGCTTCTTTAGCAGTCATCACACATCACTCAGAGCAGGTGATTTCTCCCTCCCTCCTCCTCTCTGTCAGTTAACACACACATTTGAAACTCTACTTTGCATTCCCTCTGATTTTTTCTGTGCATGTTTCCACAGTGCACTTTCCTAAACAGTCCTTGGTGTTTGTAACCTGATCAGACACACGACAATTTTCAGTTGTCAGAACAAAATTGACAGCAGTTTTAACAAACACAGGGTAATACAGCCTCATACCATCCCTATTTCCAGTGGGAAATGCACAGTGTTCCCCACATAGCTCAAACAGGGAAGGGACCAAACAAGAGGATGAAGTAGCAGTAGTACAAAATCTAAAAGAAAAAACCCCAAACCCAACAAAAACTCACCACAAAAAAACAAAAAAAGCAGAACTAGATAATGAGTTTTGTTTGGCGTCGGAGTAATTATACACTGAATGAGTTGATTTCCAAAGCTCATGGACTCCACTGCTTTGAAGGACTGGTTGAATAAATTCTTCCCAGTTTGGGTATTATCCAGGGCATGCAAGAGACAGAGAGATGGGGCATTAATCCCAGCTTAGGGTCATATACTACACTTATGCTCCTGACACACCTGTCACAAGAAAGCAACTTTCTATATGGAAAAGTAACAGAATATATTGATATATTTTTATATGCTTAATGAGGCTTAGCTAAAGAGAGAAACATGGGGCAGAAGCTCTCTGCAGACCATTAAATATCTGAAGGACTCAATGATCTGAAAAGAAATATAGGGAAATGAGAGTGATAGCTGATTTAAGGGTAAAAATATCAATTATTAAAATGATGCTTTGGTCTCCGAAGGGTGAAACTGTATAAACAGATCAACTGATCAAAATATTACCTGTTTACCATGCCTTTTTAAAAAGTACACCCATCAGGTGAATAACTCTCTCAAAAAACTGTCATGGTTTAATATAAATATTCAGGAAAGCAGTTATTAAAACTCAGCATTAGTTTTGGGGTGTGGGGGGTTGTTTGGTTGTTTGCTTTTTTGGTTTGTTTTTTTTTTTTTTTTTTTGTTTATACAGAATCAGAGAATCATCAGGGTTAGAAGAGACACTCACAATTATCCACCATGGCCACCCCTAAACCTTGTCCCCAAGTGCCACTTGGGAAAGGCTTCACCTAGAAATGACCTTGATCACCAACAAGAGGATAAACTTTAAAGACTGACTGGCTTCAGTTATCCACTAGCCTAAAGATTAATATAAAATTTTTGTGAATGCTTTAACATAAAACTCCTGGGATCAAGGAGGAATTATAAGAAATTCAACTACTTAAAAAGCTTCCACAAGTCCAGAAATCAAACCCCCCCCTCAGAAAAAACAGTGGTTTTCTTCACTCTATCAATACATCTAAATCCAGGTAACTAAAGAGGCATCCTAGAAGAAACAAATCTCAATTATTTTTAAAAGGAAAAGAATAGACAAAAGGACAGGAACTGGCAATACTTTTCTGTGAAATATATTCATCTTCCAATGACAAATACTGATTTTTGACATCAAAATGCTCTGGGATTGCAATCGTCAGGCTAGATTTTCCTCAAATGGAATAAGAAATAAACAAGGAATTCTAACATTGAACAAATTTCACAAGTCATTAATCTAAAAACTTTAATATTGAAGACTTTATAAATGAAAGAAACAAAGCATCAAACGCTATCCTGTATTGCTCACTGTACCTTTTCAAGAATTGAAAAGAGTGTTCTATTTTCTACCTGGCTTTGTTTGAATTTTGCCAATGAAATAAAATTTAAAAAGCACTTGCTTAATGACCTTCAGTCTTTTCCAAGGTCAGATACCTACTATTCATACATTCAGACTGAGAAGGGGAAGATTTGCCAGCCCTGCTCCTTGTGGGGAGCTGGACCAGGGGAATTTGAAAGGTCCTTTACTCCATTAATGACTCTGGGAATCTGTGAATAAAACTCCTGCCTCTTCAGAAATTGTTCCCAGCTATCTTAGTTGGGCATGTGGTATCAATTACCATAATACTCCAGTTCTTTGCAATCTTTAATATATTTATTTTCACAATCCTTTTGAGAGGCAAGGAAGTCTATTATCCCTATTTTATAGATAGGGGACTCAGGTATGGAAATTTAAATGGTTTCTGCTAAATATTTCTATTCTATTCTTCATGCTTAGGGTTCCTTGGATGCTGAACATATGTGAACATTTATGCAAAAATACTGAAAATATGCTTAAGTCCTCTTGAGTAATTTCATTTTCATAATTTCATACCTGATAACTACAATAATTTCACAGGACTGGAAAGCTTCATTTTGGGCATTTTTATTTAAACGCCTGGAAAAAACCTTAACATTCATGTCAGGACATTATCTTATGATTTAATAATGAACCCTGGACTCAGCCAAAGCCAATCACTTAATTAAGCAGTATGATCATTTGAATGTCCTTGTAAATACACTGGCAAATTGCAGATTTTATTTCATAGACATCACAGAGGTGTAAAAGTTTCCTGACAACACTGGCATCACCTCGGTATGAAATACAGGTTAGTAACTCCACTCAGAGGGAGGAAATGAAGTATGAGTGTCCTTAGCCAGAGAATCAATGACAAATTACAACACAGAAGTTAAAACAGTTCTGTAAGAGTTCCAGTCACAAGGCTCATCTAAATAGCGTAAGAAGAGCTCCCCAGATTTGTGATCCCAAAAGAATATCAGCAGGTCAGCAATCTAGACCGAAGCCATAATGAAAGAAATAACAAAAAGATAAAATATCTTAGAACTTTATCAAACAAAACACACTTAATCGCAATCACTCACTTCCCAAACTGTGAGAGATTCAAGGCCAGCAAAGCCCAGGACATTTCTTCCTGGAAAAGGTGCTCAGGCCTTGGCAGGGGCTGCCCAGGGAGGTCTGGAATCCCCATCCCTGGTGTGTCCAAGGAAGGCCTGGACACGGCACTCAGTGCTCTGGGCTGGGGACAAGGTGGGGATGGGTCACAGCTTGGACTTGATGGTATTGGAGGTCTTTTCCAACCTCAGTGATTCTTTGATTCTGATTCTGTGATTTAACTAGAGATATTTTGCATAGTTCTAGCACTAGAAGCACATTTCACTTTAACACTCAGTGCATCTAAACTTTTACTGGAAATACATCGTAAAAACAATGAAGTGAGGAATGTAAATGTGGACAAGTTAGCAGGGAAGAAGATCTATACTGAGCATCAGTGATATTTTCTCCTCTGGACTTACTCAAACCTTAATCACAGCCCCTCACTATGTTTATATCCTCAGGAGCAATATACCTTTGCTTTAGCATACTCTGCTCTCTTTCTGGCAGATTGTTTTAAAAATATTTTAAAGGAGATAACTCAGCATGTTGCTAAAACTCCTTCCATCAAAGTTGGAACAACACAGTTCTCCACAGAAAGAATTCACTCCATTTCGTGTTCAATCTCCTGAGCAGCGTGAATTTATTAACAGCTTTGAAGTGGTAAAAAATGTGATTTGTGTTGTGTGTACAGATGATCCAAACAGTAAAAAAAAAAACAACAAACCCAGCCAGGAAATCAATAAAGTAGCTTTTTAACAAATGCATTTCCAGCCGATCAAAAGAATCGCCTAACGGCTACACACGGCTGATCTAACGCTCATTACATTATCATTTCAAGGAAACATCCTTTGCAGCTGAAAGGTGAAGCCTTTCTCTAATGAGCACCTTCTGAGTCAGCAGCAAGACCGCTTTTCATGGCGCTGAGACAAAATAAATATGTGACAAACACCGGGGCGGAATTATTCTCTGCAAACAAATGGGTTTTTTCCAAGCTCTGGTTTGGGTTGGGTTTGCTGCTGGAAATGAGGAAACCTAAAGAGAAGGGCTATAGGTTTGACCCACACTTCTGAGGGCCAGCCTGGCAGAAAAGTGGCCATAATTAATTTGAGCGAGGCTGCTCCTCGAAGGTGTTTTGTAAATCAAAAGGTTTAATGAGTAAAAATATCAAAATAACAAATGCTACAGAAAACAAATGAAAAGCCACACACAGGTGCCTGAGAAAACTTCTTGCACCTTGCTAAGACACCCCCAAAAAGCCTTTACTTCCTTTTGTGCTCTTTCTTAAATACTGAATATTTTAGGAGGGATAACCTGGCTTGCAGCCAATAAGATCACCAAGGGGTTTTGAGTTACACTCTCAGAGCCCAATCCATGCCCCTGTGCTGGCACTGAGCCAATCTCTGTCAGCAAGGTATGGAAGTTTCTAGGTAAACTTCCTAAAATGTCTAAAGGTAAACTGAACCTCTTTCTCGATTTGGAAGCACCTGCTGGGGGTGTGGGGTGCATCACTACAAAGGGGGTCTTTAATGTAGGGTCTTCCCATTAAAAGAGGGGCAATTTAATTAATCAGTGTTTGCCAGAGAGGGTGGTGTACTGTGTGGGCTCTGGATGGATGCCTCACATCTACCAAAGCCTTTCTATCACTTTCTTCCACAGCTGGGCAGGGGAGAGAAAACACAGCAAAAGTTCATGGGTTGAGATGAGGACAGAGGGAGATCCCTCACCAAATACCATCCTGGGCAACACAGACTCAGCTTGGGGATATTAATTGTATTTTTTACCAACAGAATCAGAGCAGGAGAATGAGAAGTGAAATAAACCCTTAAAAACACCTTCCCAGCTCCACCTTCTCCCTCACAGCAGCTCAGGGAAACGGGGAATAGGGGTTATTGACAGCTCATCACACATTGTTCCTGCCACTGCTCATTGCTCTCCATGACATTCCTCAAAAGATTCTCTTACAAGTGAAACCATTTCCTAAAAGTTCTTGCTAAGGAAACAAGCACCTCTTACAAATAACCACAACACATTCAAAATTATCTGGGAATTGGACTTTTTTTTTTTTTTTTCCCCAAGCAATGACAGTGTCTTGAGGCCACCACATTGCCTCATAGTTCATTCTAAAGTAGCAAGGAAATTCAATATCCTCCAGCTGTCTTTGGATTACACAATCAAATTATGCTTTCAAAGGAAAGTGCTGGTTTCACAAAGTGTCACTGCCTCTACACTTGTCAGTGCAAATCACCTGCAGCCATGACCAAAATCTGTGCAATTGGGGTAGCCGTGGACCATGATATGGGAGACAAAATATTTTTCCATGGCATTCATTAGGGGATTACTGATAAAGTTTTTGATTTAAACTCAGGCAGGCTGAGCCTGAGCACTCTGTTTTCCATAGTGCTTTTTTCTCAGGAGTGATGTGGTTGTCCACAAAAATTTTATTGGCACAAGAGCCTTCCCACAGGGGCCAGAAAGAAAATCAGGAAATCTTGTCCCTCACAATGCTTCAAGAGGAGTCAGGAGATCCCTTCTTCATGAAGGGAATCATGACCCCTCAGAATTAAGCACAAAACCAGGATTCATCTCTTCTGATATTCCATGTCTTCATGGTTAATGTGTCTGAAGCTCTTCAGCCCAGCCTTGCTTGATTGGATAAACACACATGATTTTAGGGAATGATTTCTCTAACCAAACTAAAATGTCTTACCCTTGAAAACAAAAATCACATGTCAGAAATGCCTGTTTCTCTTGTTCTGTAATGAGAAGATAAAGTGGCTCAGGGACAGGCATTTCCCATGTAGATGTTTGTGTGTGATGGGCCAAATCCCACACTGACCATCCCTAGAGGGATCCTGCTTTGCAGACTGTGGCATTTTGGTGACATGACATCTGCACACCAACTCCTGCCATTCTCTGTCCAATTTAACAGCTCCAAAAGGGAAAGGAAATAGCAACCTTCCCAGAGAACTCACAAATCAGCAGGAAAAGGGAAATCTCTTTAAATCTGCTCTTTTTTCCCCCTCCCTTGTCTCTCTGAAAACTGACTTTTTTGCAAGCACAGCTCTCCACTCCAAACTATCAGTTCAGCTTCCAGTAGGAACTGGATACTATTTCCTGCTCTAGGACTACCAACCTTCATATTTGTGTTAATATATTGACATAACAGACCTGCCTACTTCTTTTTCCCATCATCCCTTTTAAACTTTTCTTAACCCTTTTTTCTTTTTTTCTATTTCTTCCTTTTTACCATCAGCCTTCAGCTGCCTCAAAGGGTTTCAAAAGATTCTGGAGGAAGAAGGTACTACAAAAAAATGTGGAGCGAGGCAGAGGGAGGAGAAAAAAAAGTGAGTTTTATAATGTCCTTAAGGCACAAGGCTGTCCTTTTACCTTTCCCTGGGGGACTGGAGAATTTCTGTTGCTTTAACCAGCTGTGGACTGCAAATATTAAGGAAAAAAAACCCATCCCAAGTGTATAGTTGGAAATTTCGTTGCACTCATAAGAAGAAATTAATGTTGGGCCTCAGATTGTACATGGAGTTTGTTGTGGCTCACAGGAAACTGAGGAAAATCCTTTGGCCACCATGCATTTTGTTAGAAAATAAACCCAAAAACAAAGAAAAGATAAAAGCTTTCACTTCCAATACTTCCAATCAGAGGGGAAACCAATAAGATGATGCAGTTTCCTGCATTTTCCTTCCATATTTTATTTCTTTTTTGAAGTTTTTGAGTGAGGAATATATCCACCTCCCCAACCCCAAGTTGGGGTTATTCTAAATGAGATACTGAAAATTCTAATTTAGGTGCTGACCACCTGCAAGGCTGGTAATTTTTCAACAAAGTTGATGACACTTAATGTAAAAGTTTATGTCTTTGCTTGCAGTACAAGATGCTGAAGTAGATTTTTGATGCCTTCATTTTAGTCTTGCCTTGTCACAAAGAAGATTGTGCCTTTTAATATTTTGTAATTTATAGCATGGCCCTGCAATGGCTAAATATTCCCTCAATTTTTATTTTCTGACCTGTCCCTGAGGCATTTGAATATGCAGGAATTTTCACACTCTCATTTTCTTCTACAGATGGCAGCTAACATTAAAATATTAACAACTGAGTAAAATAACCAAAACCTTTACCATTTGACTCTCCAGCTCCACCCTTCCCAGAAGCATAGCTAATTTATATGATAATTAAAAGGAAATTACAAAATTTTCAGTTTCCTTGGAAGAGTCTCTGAGGTGAAAATATTGGCTATTACAATTTTTTTTGCAAGGATGGGAACAATAACTGTCTATTTTAACACACTTTGGTAAGATTGCAATAGAAATTTCTGTGCTTTTAGTAACTGAAAATATAAGAATGTGTTGAAGTATTCAATGTATAGCATAGTAAAGAAATTTGAAATACACAGATTAAACTGTTTAATTTAAATGGAGAGACAAGTCTGTGATAAATACTGACTTCTAAATAAAAATATAAGTGCAGTATGAAATAAACATATGATAATTAAGAACACATTGTTCTCAGCCTGATTTTTCTCCTCTAATGCTGTTTTTTGAGGGGGATGGACTTCAAAAAATTATTATTCAAAGTTATAAACCAATTGTCAAACACTGAGACACACTTCTTCCCTTCCAGGCAACTTCCTGAGCTTCCTGAACACATCTGCTGTTGACAAACACTGGGAAAGGTAAAGCAAACACGACTGAAAGGTGCTTTTTGCTTCTCCTGCTGCAAAGAGTGTTTGCTCTTCCCCCACTGAGCAGCTGCCACCCCAGTCCATGCAGATGGCATCCCAGCTGCTGGGTGACCACAGAAAAAGGGTCAGTTACCCAACAGGTAGTGCATTATCAGCACCACAGAAAATTCGCTTTCTCCTCCTGATCGAAAATAAGGGTCCTTGAACAAGCTCAGTATGAACTGCACTATGAACTCTTCCTATAAAAGCCCTTGTGGTAAGTCCATATAATTTTGCCAGGCCACCAAGTTCTCTGTGTTAGCCTGAATTTTCATCCTGTACTTATTTTCTATTTTTCTTTTTTTTACATTACTGAAGTATTTAGACTGCATGTTAAAAGTATTTCTTCCTATGTGGTTTGTATGCACCCACCATGTGGTTTATCATTTATTATTACTACTATTATTACTACTATTATTACTAGTATTACTATTATTACTATTATTATTATTATTATTATTATTAATAATAATAATAATAATAATAATAATAGTATGGCCTTCAAGGCCATGTTGGATGGAGCTCTGAGGAGTTTCATCCAGTGGAAGGTTCCCTGCCCATGGCAGAGGGGTTGGATCTGGGTGATCTTCATAGTCCCTTCCAACCACTTTATATGGTTTTATGATTCTTGGCAATGGCAGCTGGCTGGTAAAACCATTGCATGTGGTACTTAAAGGTGGAACATCATGATCAATGTGGGATCAAAATCAGTCTGAGGGAACAGAGGAGATCAGAGAAGGGGCAGAACACTGATTTTCCTTCTGTCTTTGCAGGGATGCTCCAAAGCCCATTTCAGTCTTCTCAATGCATGGACAACAGAGGCAGCACTGACACAAGCCCTCCTCAACACAGTTTTGTCCCCATAAAATTCCATTCTAATTTTAATTTCTGCCATTAAACTAAGCAAATTTTAGGTGCCATTAGTTGAGAACTGATGCTTCAAAAACACCATTTTGTCTTAACATACAAAATTTGTCATTTACTGTGATAAATTTCTGTTTTATTCTGCAACATTAAGAAAATAAGGCCTAAAGGTGTTTGTACATAGGAATCACAGTTTAATGGAATAAATTAGGAGTATGAGAATGTAGTTTTAAAAAACAAGACATGCCCAGAGACTTAGAGAATCATAAAGAAGAAAAGTTGCAAGGCAGAGATTTTGTAAATAGTTCACTGAAAGACAGCATTTTCCTTCTCCATTTATGAACTACTTAAAACAGTTAATGAAGGTAAATATTTATCTACTGTATATATTTCATAACACTTTACATCACTTGGAAATAAAGTGAGTGTTCCATGTTCCACAAACCTGATTCGAACAAAGAAAAATTAATAGAGGCTTCATCTACAACAAATGAATCATCTCTTCAAAGGAAATTTTAGAGTTTAGAAAGGTGATAGGAGCCCAGCTATAAAAATTACATTCTCAAAATCAAAGCTATTTAATCTTGCCTTCATACGGCCTCATAAAAAGTAAATACCACCAAAATTTGAACCTCAAAAATGGGGTGTTTTGACCTTCCAGGTTGTTCCTTTGTGCATGAGTGGTGTTGCTCCTGATGCCTTAAGTTTTAGCTTTCATGTTTTCAGATTCTGTGCTGCCTAGGGGTGCAGTTCTGAGCCTCATATTAAGTGTCAGTCAGCTCTCTACACAGAGCAGGGAGACAAAACAAATCCTTTTCCTGCTGAAAACCAAAGACAACAAGTTTCATGCCCAAAATCATAAACAACAGTGGACTGAAGAGAGAAAACTAGAAGGATGGGACTTCACAACTTGAAGCTGTAATTGGACAATTAAACTCCAATATGCAAATGGACCAAAACTTATAAAAGTGTGAGACCTTGTGACTGGTCATCCATTTTGTGAGCATTTTGGGCCCACCTTGGGTGTAGCCCTGGTCAGGCTCTTGTACTGCCCAAGGTGGATCCTTAAAGGCCTTTCAATAAGTATCTACTTTATTCCCCAGCTCTGTCCAGTCTCTGTTCCAGGTAAGCCTTCCCAAGGCATCACTCCCACCAACACCTGCTGATCCCCTTTTCCAATATGATCCCCCAAGTGCATGGATTAACAAAGGCAAATATGAAATCTGCACTATTTCTGAAAGAGTTCTGTGCAAGCAGACTCTATCTCCAGTGCACACAGATATAAGTGCTTGATCAACAGATCCACAGCTGCCACCATCTTGGAGTGTACAAACAGAGCAGTTTTTTGAGTATTTAACAGTCACCTAAGCAACCACTGCAACACACCTCTGAAGCTGACAGTGCTCAAACCTGCTCTTGTTGCTGCTTGGAATTAAACATCATGTGAGGCTCATTTAGCAGAGCACTTTCCCCTCAGACTTGCTGCTGCCAGAGTAAGGTAGTTGTGATGGGCTGAGTACAACATCTGAAGTGTCACCTTCTGCCATCAGCTGGGGCCCTTCAGTTTTGCCTTACTGCAGGTTCATGGCACTAAGCTGAGGGGAATTTAGCCACTGAGAATCCTGTTCTACAGTTTCCTGGTTGCCATGTTACCATCAGCCAGTATTTCATCCATATCCCCAAAACTCAGGTTTAGAGGTGAGAGTTTCAGAGATATTTCCAACAGGGGTTCATCATTCAGAAAAAAATTTGGGGCAGAGAGATTTATTGCGTGTGTGGCAAGAGGGGGAATATTTGTCTCTGCTCTTCCAGTGAGGATGGCAGTGGAGAGGAGGAAGGTGGCAACATCTTCTGCCAAGACAGAACAAAAACTGAACAGAATACAAAAATTAGGCAAGGCTTTAATTTCAAATGATTCTCACCCCCATTTGGGCTCAAATGACAGAAACCAAGAGCGTTTACTGTGGACAGAATGGTACCTCTGGCATGCAGAAGTTCTGCTGCTTTCTCAGTTATGCTGCAATGACCTGGATATGGCCTCCTAATTTGAACACAATCAAATAAATTTGATGGTGGATGAAAGAGAAAAAAAAAATCTACTTTATGGTCACAACATTTATTTAAAATTAAGTATTTCCTTAAATTAAAAGAGTCTGGGCTGCTGTGTCCAGCCCTGGATCCTCAGCACAGCAGGGACAGGAGCTCCTGGAGCTGAGGAAGGGCCTGGAGCATCTCCGTGCCCAGGAAAGGCTGAGGGAGCTGGGGCTGCTCAGCCTGGAGAGGAGCCCCAGCTAAGAGGGGACATCAGCCCTGGGTGTCCCTGGGTGTCCCTGGGTGTCCCTGTCCATCCCTGTCTGTCCCTGTCTGTCCCTGGGTGTCCTGTCTGTCCCTGTGTGCAGGGAGGGCAGAGCAGGCCCAGGCTCTGCTCCAGGCCCAGCAATGGCCCCAGAGCCCCGGGCAGGGACTGAGCCCAGCAATTCCCCTGCACAGGAGACACAACTTGTGCCCTGGGCAGTGCCCAGCCCTGAGCAGAGCCCAGAGAGGCTGGGGAGTCTCTCCCTGGGGATATTTCAGAGCCACCTGGACACAACCCTGTGCTCTGAGAGCAGGGAGGTAGCACCAGTGACCAACTGTGGTCCCTTCCAGCCTGACCCATCCTGTGATAATGTGAAAGAAAGCAAAAATAAACCTCTTCTCTTTCCTCTCCCCAGCTTGCTTATCAAACCACAGCCAGGTAGGAATTACTGCTTTTGTCATGCCACCTCTGATCAGGATGCAAAAAAAAATCCCAACAGGCAGATTTCCAAAGGAATTAGCTCTGCATATACAATCCATTCAGTTCTGCAACAAAAGATTGATTTAAAACAGTAGGCGTGGAAGGCTGTCCAAAGATTCTTGTTACACAACTGCTTTAAAACCTCTGACGCCACAATGCACCATAATGGCCAGGCATTATTTGTTTAACTCTTTTGCTCTGGGTCCCTGCTGGGCCTATATTCATTTTTGCCTTGGTTCCTGTGCCCTACATAGCATCCACAGCAGCCACTTTTCTGCAGCAATCCAGCTCGGAGTTTTTCTGGATTTTATGACAGCACTGCTTCAGATTAACTGCTCCCTATTCTTCTATGAGCCAGTTAATCACTGTACTGCTTATTCTATTACTGGGTAATCAAAAAATTAACAGCAATCATCCTATAATGGCAATTCTGTGGCATTACATTAGTCAACTTCCTCTGTCCTGAGCTGCTCTTACACAAATTACTCCTTTCTTAATAATTTAATCTATTTTTTTTATACTCTGAAGTATCTCTCACATTTTGATCCTGACCTATAATGATTAGTTCAGGTAAATTGTTTTCATAGCTATTCACATTCAAAAAAATCTTCTCATATTTGAAGTGGTTTCTTCTACCTAGAAAATTTCATTCCCATTAAAACTTTGTGTTGGGCACCCAGGTGATTCTTTTGGTAATTGATTTTTTTGGTAATTAGGCATATTTGCTCTCCTCAAAATTGTCTCAAGCACTCTTTGAGCAGTAATATGGAGGTTACCTTAGTAAAGCTTCTCCTGCCCACAGTTAATTCAGCAGTGACAAATTTCCCATAGCAAACAAGAGACTTGACATCAGTATTTCTAAACAGTTGCAGCTAATTACATGACAGGCCCTAATTAGAACAACAGCCTGACCTTCTGTGTGTAGATGCTCACAGAACTACAGCTGAATTCAAACAGAATTTCAAGAAGGCTGGTGACACAAAAACTTTCTTCCCATATCATACAGGCACACTCCACATCCCTTGGGATGTCTCAAACAAATTTGATGCTGCAGTGAAGTCATATATTATGCTAATAAGAGGGTTACAGATTTTATTTTTCTAGACACCACTCAATTGAGCAATTGGTGGCTCCAGACTCGTTCACAGCACACATGAACAAAAAAGTCATGGCTGACTTTCCCACCATCAGGCAAGCAAACAAAACCCAGTAACCCAAGAGGTGACTGGAGGATGCTGAATTACAGAGTCATAGAATGGTTTGGGTTGGAAGGGATCCTAAAGAACATCCAGTGCCCCTCCCTGCCATGGTCAGGGACACCTTCCACTGTCCCAGGCTGCTCCAAGCCCCAATGTCCAACCTGGCCTTGGACACTGCCAGGGATCCAGGGGCAGCCACAGCAAATCTGGGAATTCTGTTCCAGGGCCTGCCCACCCTCACAGGGAAGGATTTCTTCCTAATTCCTGATCTAAATTTCCCCTCTCTCAATTTGAAGCCATTCCCCTTTGTCTTGCCACTCCAGTTCTTGATGCAGAGCCCTCTCTGACTTCCCTGTAGCCCCTTCAGACACTGGAAGGCTGCTCTGAGGTGTCCACACAACCTTCTCTTCTCCAGGCTGGGCCACCAAGCAGATTCCCAGGGTTCAGGAAATAGGGGATTCCAGGTCCTCTACCAAACACTAGAAAACAACCTAACACTTTAAAGTAAACACACATATCACACATATCTGACCACCTTGTTCTTGATGCTCTTCCTATTTTAAAAGGAAGGAATGAGGATGGCAGACAACTCAAATGCATCTATGACATTAAGATGTACCCCAAAATGACAGGAAGAACTTCAGCTAAGTGCAACATACACTAAAATCACTCATCAAGGGTGCAACTAAAAAGTAAAAATCTCTGCTTGTCAGGCCCTTAAAAATGCAAATCAATAACAACCCCAGAGAAGTTACTGAAGGTAGCAGTGGTTATTGGTTATTCTCCTCTGCCGTTTCATCTCATTTAGCAGGTGTCGTGTGCTATTTGTTGAAAAAAATTCATTGCATCAAGGCACATATAATTTTTTCATAATTTTATTGGTTTTTTCATACTTTCTGTGAATTAAGTAATTGAAGCATCCAGTCAACATGAATTTGAATTGTTTTTTTCTCACTTAAATATGTTCATGTCTCTGTTAGCAGAAATAGAAAGCAGTTGCTTGACATGACACAGTTATGTGACTGAGCTTTTCAAGACAGACGTGTCTTGGAATCTTGAAGGAAAGAAGGGACTTCAAGCAAAACCTTTCTGTGCTGCTCATTTTCATCGTGAGTGACCTCAAACCACCCAAAACTGAAGCAAATATTCTTTAATTCTTGTCAAAAATGATTGCTTTACTACTCGGAGTCTCCTATTAAAGATGCAAGGGTAGATGAAAGAATTTGCAAATGTTATTAAAGGTGAAGTTGAATTAAAGAATGAAGACTCCAGTGCAGGGAGACACTTAATCATGTGCTGGGGGTTTGCAGTAGTTGTGGCTGCTTCTCTGAATCTGATTCTATGTCCTGAACAGCAGCACTTCTATTTTTTTCTATTTAAATTGTATGAGAATTCCGTGCAGAGAGAGAACACAGACCCTGCTGTATACCTGACAGCCATTTTCAAACTGCATTTAGTGATATGACAAATGGTGTGTAATATCTGTGAGAATGACTTTAAAGGGTTTGCTCAGTAATCCCATTATCTTGATTAGGCTGCTATGATAAGTATCTTTTAAAAATCTTATTTGCTCCTGGATTTTCCTTTGTAGTTTCATTGCACTCTGAACTGAATTGCATGCGTCATCCTTCTGCCACAGCCTCCTATTTTATTCCAGCAATTTTGGATGTTATTGCCCCCTTGGCATCCCCAGATGTGCACTTGCAGGTTTCACTGCCTTGCTGGATGTGCTTTCCCCATGGTCATTGCTGCATTAGGACAGATTCACTGCAGGAAACAAATGGACACATTTGAGCTCTTCAAGCCCTTGGAAAAAAATATGTTCTGCCTATGGTTGTGCAAAAATAAAACAAAATTAAGAGGTGTATTGGTGATAGTACTCACTAAGGAGAGAAATTCTTAAATCCCCTGGGTAAGGAGCAGCTTCTGCTTGTGTTGTAACCAGGTAATGCACAGCCACGTATCATTGTGTACCACACCCCTGAGGAATCATGGAATCACACAGGACCTGGAGACCTTACAAGCCTCCCTCTGCAGGATCCTGACAGGAGCAGGTTATGTGCAGACTGCAGAATTCTTAGTGAGAGGAAAAAAAAGCAGAGATTCAACACAGTTATTCCCAGCAGCGTGGTCAGCACTGCCTCCATAAGATGACCTGGAAAAGGATATGATTCCTTCTGAGGGCACAAGGGATGGGATAAACTTCTTAAAAATGGACAGGCACACATCTGTGAGCACACAGCTCGAGGAGGCAGGGCCCACAGGAAAGATTGGCACCAGTGAATTGCTGGGTGTCCAGGGCAGGGAGCAGGAAGAGGACAAAAAATATCAACTTACATCAGCTGGTGGAAGTGCACTATGAGGCTTTTCATAATGCCCTAGAATATCCTGATTTGCAAGGGGCCTATAAGGATAATCACAGGCCAACTCCTGGCCCTGCACAGGACACCTTAAGAATCTCACCCTGTGCCTAAAAACACTGTCCAGACATTTTTGAAAGCCAGTAAATACCTCCCCCACAAAAAACCATCAAGAATGAGGATCCTGAGCAGGCATTCAGAGGTCTGTTGAGTGATGCTGTTTTACACCACAATGGCACAGACTCCGAGAATCAAAAGGCTGAAAATTACTCTTTTATTGTTGGGATGTGTCTCCCTTTCATATTATTTTGCACAGACCAATCTGATTGGTGAAACAAAGGCAAACCTCTTCAATCACATTGGTCAGAGCAGAGGGACATCAAGAAGAAGCCCCTCCTAGGAAAAGGAATGAATAACATAGGTACAGTTACAAAAACATTTCTCCTGCTTACAGAAAATTCCCTGGGAAAAGCATTTCAGAAAACAAAAACACCTCAGGCATGGAACCAGGGCTAGAGTTGAGGACATGTGCTCAGCACTGTGAGGTGTGATTGGAACAGAAGAAACCACAAGGAAAATGCTGGGGGAGCCAGAGGAGAGAAATCACCACAGGGAACACTCCCAGAAACTCTCACACCTGTGGTTATTTAGGATGCCACACACAAGGTAAATCTGCATCACGTATAGAAAGCAAACCTTTGGAATCTTCTTAACTGCCTAGAAGGCAAGTTGTGGGGTTTTATCTCAGATTTTGAGGCATTAAAATGTGGAGGAAATACATGGAGATGGCAGCATCTCCATGGGAATAATCAGTCCCAGCAGAGATTTGGTCAGGGAGAAGTTTTTCAGCTGTTCTGCTGACAGCACTGAACACCAACCCTTTGCAAACTTGGGATCCAGGTGGCTGCTCTTCAGTGCCAAGCTCTTCTGGGAAGCCTCGTTCACAGGACTGACTTTCCAGGGGAGGACCACTACATACTTTGCAATATTAGTTTCTAATTAGAAACGAGTTTACCAAAAGTAGAAACATTCAATGAAAAAAGCAAAATTACGAATCACCTACAGATGTACTGGTGCCAGAGCATTATGCCCTGAAAACCCCTCCTGTTCTGATGCACACCTCTCACCACACAGCCTCAGAGAGCTCAGAAAGATGATATTTCTAAGTTACACACAACTTCCCATGAGTGGTTTGCATGAAAACCTCAGTCAGCAGCTGAGATGGGGATGACCTTTCGACTATAACCACTGCTCCCCTCACAAGTAATTTCTCTAGAGCTCCATTTCCCTGCTTTATCTTAGCAGATGATACTATTGCTACTGCCAGTGCTACTCTAAAATTCCTTTTATCTATTTTTGAGCTGTTATGTGCCTAATAATTATAATGTAAATGCGCTTTCATAGCTACCGGGCAATTCTTGTTTTTTCTCTCTTCGTAATAAATTACTCATATTAAATTACAAACAGCAGCCTGAGGCTGTAGAGTTGATACCCAGAGGCTATTAAAAACTTTCAACCTCATGTCTGACAACTGGGGAGTTAAACAAACATCCTCACATATGTTACAGTTACAATAAAAGAGATAATTATCTTTGTATTATAAAGGATGTTAACTACCCCACAAATTTATTTTTCTTAAAATTTTATGAGGACGCAAAGCTACATTTTACAGCTTTTACTTTTTGTTTTCATTACTGTGTGGTTTGTAACATCATCTCACAAGCCTGAAAAAAATGGTTTTGTTTCTTTTTACATTAGCAAAGGAATATTTATTCCCTCTAAATTCCTCACTCTTCTTCAGTTTCCAATAGTTCTATAGGACTGCAATAGTTATTTTCAAGGCTTTCTTCTTAGTGGATGATATCATAGACTTCCACTCTCATTTTTATTTTTGTTATTTTACACTGTTTTCATTAATGTTATTTTACACTGTTTTCATTAACCAGCATGAGGAACCTGAGGTTGCATACCAATTTAAATCAGATTTATTTTTTTCTCATTCCCAAGCGATCAAGAGTCTCTTCAAGCTGGAACAAAAATAAACATGTTTCAAATGGTCTCAAACAGCTAATGGGAGTAAAAATGCTTGTTATTAAAATAAATGCAACTTTCTTGGGCAAACAAAAGTGTAGCCTATAAAGAGATTAACCCTGACAAATTAAGCAGGTGCAGGTAAGTTGCAGAGCCTGTGATGTAGCTCCTGAAAGCAAGAAAGGACTCATCTAATGGAGATAAGACAATTGTTTCATGCTTCCAAGTACTCCTAAAGATCTGTTTGATTTGAAACCTACTGAGATGATTAAAAAGCACCTACCAGCCCTTTGCATCCTTATTTTCATGGGAATACAGAAATATAATCCCACAGCACAATGTTCAATAGAAATACAGATTAAAGTGATGGTGTTTCTATGCAGAGCATTTTGTCTTTATTTATCCACAGAGCCCCATCTTATCAATTCACCAAAGTGTTTGAACACCTTTTTATTAAAAAAATAGCGTCTGTGAGGTACATCTATTTTGATTTGGTATTGGATATTTACACTGCTCTGCTGGACATTTAGGCTGTAAATATTGGATGTTTACATTGCCAGCACAAAAACAGACCCTGAAAATATTAGAAAATGTGGATTTTTTTTTGTCCCTTCTCTGGAAGAACAGCTGTTCTCTGAGCCCAAACTACACAGGGACCTGAAAATCTGAGAGAAAAAATATCCCTCCTCTGTGACTTAATTTTCATCTCAGTTTCTGGGAGGAAGGGGAAGTGGGGCGGAGGGTGAGGGGAAGACAAAACAACATGGGAGAGAGTGATGGTTTAGATAGACAATAAAAATAAAGACTTTTACACAAACAGTCCTTATTGTAAGAAAGTAAATTAGCCAAATGTGGTGGAGATTACATATCTGCATAGTGTTCACTTTCTTCCTGACATTCTGCAGATATGTAGGCATTCTCTTCTAGATAAAACATCACTAACAAAGAACAAAAGGTCATAAATACCAAATGGAAAAGAAAAAAAATTTGGAAAAAAAATATGTGTGGTAAAAATAAGTTGCTGTGAGCTCATTTGGCAGAAAAAACTTATTTTTTTTCCCTGTTATTCTGTAGGAAGCGAATGAACCCACAGTATTCAAAATACAAGCTATTCTTATGAAATAAAGCATTCTTAAAATGAGAATAAAGCAATTTCAATCCGTTAGACCAAGAGAGAAAAATAAAAATACATGTGGTCCTTAGGAAAAGGGGGTATTTTTTTCCCTTAATATTTCCCTAATAGATTATTCCAAACATGCTAAGCTGCTTTCAAGAAATCTAGGTGACTCTAGAAAGATTATGCAAATAATTATTCCATTTCTGTTCTTTTTCTGGTGAAGTATCTCCACCATTTTTAATGTAGCAAAGTCCCAGCAGCCCATATCTCTACCACACAGCTGGCAAGCATATCTAAAGGATTATGCATAATATGCATGTGAGCCCATGAAGCAAATGCATTTATTCAGGACTGAAAAGAAGCAGGAAAGCTTTAGTTCCCGAGCCACAGAGAAAAATGGCTTCAATAAATTTCTATTTCTCGTCCATCCTTTTCCTCAAATCCCAACCTCTTGCTACCTGCACCTCCATTTTCATGGTGAGGTTAAAAGCATCACCAAACCCACCCTGCTCCCCGCCAAGAGAGTGCAGATTTAAAACGTTTTTGGTTTTGTTTGCTTGTTTTGGGAGGGGGGTTGTTCCTGTTTTTTGTTTTTGTTTATTTGTTTGTTTTGAGGGTGTTTTTGTGGGGTTTTGGTGGGCTTTTTTATTTTTTTTCTTTTTGGTGGATTCTGGATTTTTTTTTTCCCCTTAAAATTAGATGGATGTTGTGCTGGTTTTTTCCCTCCTCCTCCTTAAGTAAGCGTTTGTCACTGACATCTGTGAGAGTTGCAGGTTCCCATCAAGACAAGGCTGCTGTGGATACTGGCAGGTGTGAATGCAAGAGAATAATTCATTCTCCTCAGACTTATTCCTGAGGCAAGACAATGTGCAAATGCGCTTCTAAACCCAGGAGCTACACCAAAAGATAAAAAAAAAAAAAAAAAAGAAACCAAACCCAAAAAGGTGCTGCTTTTTTGATGACAGTATATCCCAAATAATTAATACTTTGCATCACTCATCACTGTTTTAAAAATACTATTCCCACTACTAGGGCAATTCTTTAAATATAGTGCCCAGACTTCTAATTTTATAATGTTTAGTTTTGTTCAAGTGTTTCTCTCCATTGCTAGAAGTCACCAAGGAATGTGAATGTGGGAGGGCACATCCCTCCTTGAATCCCACTTTGGTAAGAGCTGAGTTTAAAACGTGAGCATTGAATTTTGTCCAAGGAGTCCTGCGTTAAGGAATGGCAGCTGGTTGGATTTTTTTGTCATAATTTATAGTCTTTGGTTTCCACACAGTTTAACTCACATCTTGTGCACCAGCAGTGACACCAGCTAGAGAAAAATGAGGTTTTGTTTTGGGGCAAATTGAAAAAGAAGGTTTTGAACTGAATAGTTTGTGTGCTGGTAGCAATCTAGTCAGGACAATGTGAAGCCTACACACCTCCTCAGCTTCCAGAGGGGGTTTTGCCATCTGGAGTGAAATCCATGCTGCCACAACTGGGACAACTGGTGTATGAGAGGGCAAGGGACATCCTAACTGCTCTGATTTAATGCTGAGCTGCTAAAGCAGGAGATTTCCCCACCTAAACCAGAGCAGAGCTCACACAGAAAAATGAATTTCACTGCTGCACTTCAGCATCAGATTTTTCTAGTGTCTTATTTCAAAGTTTTCACCTGTGGCTTCAGCCTTCTTCCCAACACCAATACCAATACCCTAAAAAAAGTCAGCAAATGATTAAAAGGCTGCCTACAAAACCCAGCACACCCAATTTGTGCCCATTTGTGAGCCTCTAAATGTCACCCAGTAGAAATGTGGATCCCATGCTGTGAATATCACTCTGCAGGCCAGTAAATCTGCCTTGCTGTCATTCCCAGATCCCTCTGAGGTGTAATCCCAGAAACTGCTTAGCTGACAGCTCTGTTGTTCAGCTTTTTGAATCTCCCTCAGAGTTCCTGCTCTTTTCATCTATTTTAAGAAAAATTCTTGGCCAGTAACAGTATCACCAGGCTTTTGAAAATGACCAAACTGGGTCTGCTCTCTGCTGTTCACCTCTCACATTGAACTGCCCACAAAGGAAATCAGCACACCTGGGATCATGTGGTGGACGGGAGGATGGATTTGCCCTGTCATCCCTAAAATGGATGCAGAAACCCCCCCTGTGCTGGGCTGATCCCACAGCCTGGGCTGCAGATGAGGGAAATTCTGTCCCTGTGCCCTGCTCAGGTGAGGCCCCACCTGCAGAGCTGCCCCAGCCCTGGGGCCCAGCACAGGGAGGACGTGGAGCTCAAGGAGAGAGTCCAGAGGAGGCTCCAGGATGAGCAGAGGGATGGAGCAGCTCTGCTGGGAGGAAAGGCTGGCACAGCTGGCATTGTTCAGCCTGGACAGGAGAAGCTTTGGGCTGAGCTCAGGGTGGCCTTGCAGGGCCTGAAGGAGCCCCAGGAAACCTGGAGAGAGACAATTCCCAAGGGTTGCAGGGACAGGACACAGGGAATGGCTTCAAACTGAGTAGGGTTACACTGGATATTAGTAAGAAATTCTTCCCTGGGAGGGTGGGCAGGCCCTGGCACAGGGTGCCCAGATTTGCTGTGGCTGCCCCTGGATCCCTGGCAGTGCCCAAGGCCAGGTTGGGCATTGGGGCTTGGAGCAGCCTGGGACAGTGGAAGGTGTCCCTGCCCATGGCAGAGGGTTTGGAATCAGATGATCTTTCAGGTCCCTTCCAACACAAACCTTCCTATGATTCTCTGATGACCCCAAAGGCCCTGTGAAGGGATGGATTCTGACCCCCAGCAGGGACTGCACACGAGATGTACAACCACCTCTGTGTCACCTCAGGCAGAGTCTGGCTCTAAGAGAGCCTGAGGACAACAGAGAAAGGTGGCTCAGCTCTCTCTGTGCTAAAGAGGAGGCTGAAGCACAGACAGACCCTCATCTGACCCACTTGGAGATAATCAGATAAAGAAGGAGCACAAAGTGAAGCCAGCCTTACTAACTTGTGGCTGTCATAACCTTTGCTTCCTCCCAGGAATTACTTCCCCTGACCTACCATCTACTTCAGAGCATTCGTTAACCTTCTTTAAATTAGAAATTATAATGTAGGCTTGGAAAAAATATGGGGGAAGAAGAAAAGGAGAGAGATGATAATCCCACTGAGACATGAATCTCCAGCTGACAGAAGGAGACACTGACTCTGTCAGCCAAGGTCTGACCTGTGATGCCAAAACTGAAAAGATGCTCTCACCAGAGGGGTTAATTCAGACAACTCTTTTAAAATGCAAATTCCCTGCTTTTTGCTTTTCTTGATTTCAAGCACAGCAAAGCAGGGGCTGTAATTAGAGAATGGGTAGTCGGCACTGTTCACCAGTTGTGCGTAAGCTTTAAACTAATAACTCAGCAATTAGAAGAAAAATGAGCAGTAATTACACACATTTTACTCACTGCTAGACAGATGGAACATTTTCTGCTCGTTATTGGCAAACTGTCACTGCGTTTATTTCATTTTTAGTGTTTACTGTTTGTTGTAGTTTGATTAGGAATAATTACAGGCTAGGAAAAATACGAAAGAAATGAACAGCCTTTTCATTTTTACATCCTTAAAGTGATACAGCCACTTCTTCTCCCATTTTCTCCAAGATGAACGTGCTTTCTGTTTAAAACTTCATTGAAACCAGGCTGCAACTTATGGGGCTTGGTGAGAAAAAGGCAGTGCAGGAAAGATCATCCTCTCCAGAATGGCTGATAAAACACTGCTGGGGTCACAGGCAGCTTCCCTGCTGGGCACTGCTCCATATTGCCAAGCTATTGCATAAATTGGTTTATATTTATTGCAGCTACAAGGCTTTAAGTCAAAAGAGGCATCTGAGCCAGATCCCAGCCTGCAGGGCAGGAGCTGCAGGGAACTGTCAGTGCCCTTACCCCAGGTGAGCAGGAAACACAAGAGGCTGGAGGCAGAACCTTCATTTTTCCACCTTGCTGGGGGTTGCTTCCCTATCCCCTCCTACCTAAGTCTGTATTTCCGACCCTTTATGTGGCACAAATTGTGCCTTGCTCCCAATCTTTGGGGACAGTTTGAGGGAAGGGAGTAGGTGGCTGTCACCTGTGGTCAGACTGAGCTGCAGAGCAAAGTATCCAAAGGCATATCCAAAGTTTCCAAAGAAACCAGGCACTTGGAGAGATTTCTAAATACTGAAGCTTTGAAACAGGGATAAAAACTTCCTGTTTTAATTCTATTTATGACAAGGTTTTTCTAAGCTCCTACCTGAAACACACAGAGAAAAACTCAGCAAAATGTGCAGGTCAGTGCTCATTTCTCCCTCAGTTTCAGTATCACTGAGATCCTTGCACAGCCCCTGCCTGCCCTGCACCAGACTCCTGGATATCACTGATATTTTTTAGATAGGATAGGGGAGAAAGCAAATGAATGTTCCTATCAATACACCTTTGTGATATGACAGACTAAAGAGACGTTGTGACAAGGTGTGGGGAGGTGGGAGGTGGGTCAAGCCTGCTTTGTCTCAGGAATTCATTCATGGATTGTGTAAGGCCCAAACAACCACTTGTGTGAAAATTTCCTCTGCTTTGCTTCAAGTATTTCCAGCACAATTTTATTCATCAATCTTCTAACCACCTCTGCCTTCTTTGACATTTAGGTTCTTTAAAAATAAAGGGTCAAAGCAACAAATCTGAGGGAAAAAAAAAAAAAAAAGGATTAATGATTTCCCTGCAAATATCATGGGATTTGAATGTTGGGGATGGGGTGCATCACTGATAATTGATTTAAATTCAGTGATGCACATAATCCAATACCATCTGAAAGAATAGCAATACTAATGAAGTCCTAGGAAAATCCAAACCAGCCCTGTTATGAAATCTGGCTGCAAACTTCATATGAGGCAGCAGTGGATAATCTCCCATTTATGCAAAGAAGTTCCCTGGTTTTATGGTAGCATCTTTAGGGCAACAAAATTTTGGCATGACTCATAAATCCTGCATTAGTCAGCTCAGAATGGGCAACCTTATGATTGGGAAAGTTTTCCCACTGCCAGCCCTTTTGCCTGGCACAAAGCTGCCAGGCACTGTATCCACCTCTCCTTTCACAATTCATAGCCAATGGTTTTCTCAGCAACACTAAATAAATGTTCTCTCTGATGCCACAACTAAACACGAATGAACTCTACAGCACAAGGCATCACATGAAGCAGCTTTTTCAAGGCCTGAAACATACAGTAGCTCTGAAATAGGTTTCCTTGCAAAAAAAAAAATTATCTTTGAATGCATATTTTTTTAAGACTTTTCTGAGTGCCTTTTAGTTATAGCTTTGAATTTTTCTGCAGAATAATGAGCAGTGGATGCTTCTTCTACACTGCCAGCTGAAAGAGCAAACAGAGGCTCTACAGACCCTAGAGGTAGAGATAATGGGAGGGAAAAAACACCATCATTACAGGAGCAAGACAGAGGCTTTGACTGTTGCAGCAGTAGAAAGCAACAAAACAGTAATGGCAAAGAAATGGAAAGCAGAAAAAATGGCTGAAAGAGCGACGACTGTGCAATAACACAGGACTTCAAATGATGTAGCAAAATATTCACTGCAAGGCACTGGTGTTTTGTGCATAAGGCAATTCCTACTTATGAGGCTGTTGTGGAAATTTCTGAAAGAAAATAAGGAGTATCATCAATCATAGAATCATAGAAAGAAACGAAAAATGGAATGGCCTGGATTGGAAGGGAGCTTAAAGATCACCTGATTGCAAACCCCCTGCCATGGACAGAGACAGCTTCCATCATCCCAGGCTGCTCAAAGTTTCACTGAACCTGGTCTTGAACACTTCCAGGGATGGGGGCAGCCACAGCTTCTCCAGGCAACTCATGTCAGGGCCTCACCACCCTCACAGGGAAGAATTTTTTTTTATAATATCCCATTTAATGCCACTCTCTGGCAGTGGGAAGCCATTCCCTGTGTCCTGTCCCTGCAGCCCTGGGGAATTGTCTCTCTCCAGGTTTCCTGGGGCTCCTTCAGGCCCTGCAAGGCCACCCTGAGCTCAGCCCAAAGCTTCTCCTGTCCAGGCTGAACAATGCCAGCTGTGCCAGCCTTTCCTCCCAGCAGAGCTGCTCCATCCCTCTGCTCATCCTGGAGCCTCCTCTGGGCTCTCTCCTTGAGCACCACATTCTCCCTGGGATGTGCTGGGTCCCAGGGCTGGGGCAGCTCTGCAGGTGGGATCTCACCTGAGCAGGGCATAGGGACAGAATTTCCTCCTTTCCTGTTTCCCCCACTTGGGGATGAGCTCAGGACACAGAATGAGCTCAGGATTGGCTTTCTGGGCTGCAAACACACATTGCCAGCTCATGTCCAGCCTTTGTCTGGTTTATATTCATCCAGCCTTATGATGGAAGGCAATTTCAAGTAGGTGGGTATGTGGAAACCAGCTGGATTTTATTGTTTGTGAAGTGGGAACAAACGTGATCCAACAGACCTGAGACACTACACCAAGTCAAGTTTCTGCCCTGCAAACACCAGCTGGAAATTGTCCTTGCAATATTATTCACTCCCTGAACACTTGGGATCACGCTCCTGGCAACCATGGGGTGTAGCACCAAGGTCAGGGCACCCTCTTTTTGCATCTTAAATTCATAATAACTCACAATTCATAATAAATCATAATTTCCCTATCACTGTGCTCTAAAAGGAATAAAATAAAACCACTGGCAGTTTCACATTTCTCACTTTCAATAAAATTTGGAAAACAGCACTTTCCTCATGGTGACAGAAGAAAGAGAATTTCTGTCTCATTGTAAAGCTGTGCTGTTAATGATATTTAATTACCCACGCTTAATTACACCTGGCACTCTCCATCTTTGGCTCCTAAGGATTTTCCTAGTTAGATGATTAATGTGCATATAAGTGTGGAAAATTTCAAAGCTGGAGCTTAACCTTGGCACTAAAGCATGGCAAACTCAAGCATCTGCACACCCAGAGCTGGGTTCCATTTCTTTGCTGCACTTTATCACTACAAAGGTATTTTGACAACACAGATATATTCCACAGAGAGGTGAAAGAACTGTCCTGTGACATTTGCTTGAATCTTTTATATTTTCCCCCCTGTTAAAGGTTTTGCACCAGGACACAAAGCAGAAGCACAGATTTTGGACATTCTTAGTTTGATCTACACAGGGAGAGTTAAAGAAAAATAACAACTTTTCAATTTTTATAAATGTGCTCTAAGAATTGAGGGCTGTAAATAACATTCAATAAACCTGAAGTAAGTATGAAAAACTCCTTGTTACCTAGCAGATCCCAAAGGTACCTCTCACCTAATTTTTTTTTTAATAAATCATACCTCTCTAATTTCTGGTTTGCTCCAATATGTAACAGTTTTGTAAATGGAGATTCTCAGAGCACCAGAACTGTGCTCCATCAGGGTCTCCACAGGAGCCTGCAATATTAATTACATGTTATATAACATTTGAATAGTATTCCTGAATGGCTTTTGGAGCAATTTTTAGAATAACCCACTTATGTCCTGGAGGATCAATGGGAATATTAGAAGTCCATAAGGATTGACTTGTTTTGACCAGAGTTTTTTTTTATTTTAAAGATGGTACAAACAGGATGGAATTATACACACACACACACATATATATATATATCTGTGGCAACAGTAAGTCTTAGTGAAAGATTTTGCAACAATAGCACTGGGTCACGTAACAAAGTTAAAATTTTATTCTAGACTACAGATTGTGCTTTCAGTTGTATGAGGTTTGGGCTGCTCAGTTCTTGCATCTGGGTTGCATAAAAATAAATGAAATTTATGTTCTGGTGTTGCAATCCGCCAAGTGGCGCAGAAAAGTTTTATGGAGATCATTTTATGTGTGTTTTGAAAGAAGAAGGTGCCTAAAACTAAAATTTGTTCTATTTCCATTCCATCTACAGCTCTAGTCAAAGAATCCCACTGGCTATAAAATAAACAAACAAACAAATAAATAAATAAATTAGCAGATTTAACCTAGCTGATAAATTAGCTCTTGAGAAATAATCAGACTCTGTCTCTTTCCCTTGCAAGAATTTCAAAAATACCCAATTTATTTCAGCTTAAAAAAAAAAGTGGAAACCCCCTCAATTTCACTTATTATAGAAGTTCCCGACACAGTTTACAGCTGCACCATCACTAACAGTGCAAAAAGTTAAACAACCTTTGAGAACCCAAAGAAAATTGAGAAAATTTTCTCAAAGAACCCTTTGAGAAAATTGTTCCCTGGCAAATAGAACCAAAGAATCACTAATATTGGCAAAACCCTCCCAGCTCACAGAGTCCCAGCTGTGCCCAGTCCCCACCTTGTCCCCAGCCCAGAGCACTGAGTGCCACCTCCAGGCCTTCCCTGGACACCTCCAGGGATGGGCACTCCAAAGCTCCCTGGGCAGCCCCTGCCAAGGCCTGAGCACCCTTTCCATTCAGAAATTCTTCCTGACACAAACTCTCAAAATGGGATTGCTTATCTTAAACCCAAACACGTGGAACAGTGCTTTAAATAGCATGGAAACCTGAATGAAGAGTAGCTTGTAAGGCAGAAAAGCAGGACCAGAGAAAACACGAGGTCATGGATGAAGCAGCACTTACAAAGCAGTTTTACTTCAGCAGAAGCACAACACAATTAAATTTCCCTTTACTCTTCCAAGCAAAGCCCACATGGGCTTGGAGCAGGTATTTATGAACCACTTCTTGCTGACTGTGCTGGAACACCAACTTCTTTGCTGAGGAAACTAAACTACTTGTTGCTCCAATATTAAAGCATATATTCCCTTTCCCACTTCTGACTCAGCTCTGAGTGAAATAATTTCTCCAGTTATTAAAGAGGCAGACAACCAATGTAATTTCACTGCCAACTTCTTTCAAACATCGATCCAAGGTAACTCCATTAATGGCTTGTTTTATTAATGTGCTTTGTCAACTTTATTAACCACTATTCATGAGGACTCTGTCCTAAGGGTTTTCCTCTGAAAATTAAAATGAAGTGAACAAGAAGAAAAGCATCCCACAGTTACTGGTGCATTTTATAAACAAAGGTGATTATTAAAAATCTTCTGGTAGATAGAGACGCTCAACTTTTCCTCAGCATTTCTCTGTGTGCCAAGGTACAGCTGGTTGGTGAGGTTTGCTTAGTTTCATCCTCTTGACATGACTTCGGGATCAAAAATCAGACATGAGTCAGCAATGCACTCTTCCAGCCCAGAAAGCCAATTGTATCCTGGGCTACATGAAAAGCAGCCTGGCTTGCAGGTCTAGAGAGATGATTTTCCCCTTCCATCAGTCTGGATCCAGGTCTGGGTTCCCCAGAACAAGAATAGCATGAACCTGTTGGGTCAGGTCCTGAGAGGAGCCACAAAAATGGTCAGAATTTTGGAGCACCTTTCCTGGGAAGGAAGGCTGAGGATAGCTGGGGTGGCTCAGCCTGGAGAAGAGGAAACATTTGTTTTGGGGAAACATTATTGCTCCTAAGTCTGCAAGGTGCAGGAGGCTTATAGAAAACATGGAGACCTTTTACCAGGACCTATAGAGAGCAAAGAGCAATGATTTAAATCTGAAAGAGGGTAGATCTGGAATAGACCTAAGGAAGAATTTTATTTTTTTTTACTGTAAAAGTGGTGAGACAATGAAAGACATTATCCAGAGCATGGCTGTCTCATACCTGGAAGTGTTCAAAACCAGGATGGATGGGGCTTGGAGAAACTTGGTCTAGTGAAAGATGCCCCTGCCCATGGCAAGGAGGTCACACTTTAATTACCTCCTGCAACCCAAACCAACACTTAATTATCATCAATATAAAAGAGTAGAAAGCCTCTTTGAAGAAATTCATAAACTCCTTGGAGATCTGGACAGGACTTTGGAATGCCTCACTGGTTGAGGAAAATGTCATTCTGTTACATTTGTTCCTCCCACTTTATGCAGAGGGATTAAAGAAGACTCTTCTTTCCAGAACCAGAAAATAACTGAACGCACTACAACAAGTCCTTCAGTTTTGTATTACAGACAAAAGAAGCTCATTACTGATAATCTCAACTTTTAAAAATTCTGTTGATCACCACAAATAACTGCCTTGACCCTGAATATTTCAACACACATATTAAAAGGTAGTTTGTAAAGGACTTCAAGGACTTTAGACTCAGAGTGTGCTGCACAGGTCTGCAGCACTTCTTGCACTAATACATCTAAATACTTCTGCTGTATTTTAAAAAAAGTGGGTAATATCAGGGACACTGCTGGAAGCTGAAGTGGAAAGACAGCTGAGCTGAATCCTATTTGCCACTCCAGATGGATAAATCATAGAATCATGGAATGATTTGGGTTGGAAAGGACCTTAAATCTCATCCAGTGCCATCCCTTGCCATGGGCAGGGACACCTTCCACTGTCCCAAGTTTCTCCAAGCTCCATCCACCCTGGCCTTGGACACTTCCAGGGATGAGGCAGCCACAGCTTCTCTGGATAAATATATCTTCTATCTTTTGGGTTTTTTTCCCCTCAAGGAAGCCAACTCCTTTCAGATGAAGTGTGTTTATGAGTGAAGGCCAACTATTAGCACGGAGTTCAATTAGCCCAAGGTTCAAGTGCAAATGATCTCATTGTGAATCAATAGCAGCCTTTAGCTAACAAAAATAGGATAAAATTTTGCCCCCACTGAAGTCAGAGGACATTTACAATGTGCCTCCATCTTCAGACTCATAAAAGTCCCATGCCTGCCCTGCTGACCTGATAAAACTTCCTTTCACTCATGCCTTCACAGATAATTTGTCTCTCTTACATTACACACAGACATCCTGGGGTTATCCTCCTTTCCCTTGAGCACTGACCATTGCAGAGCATCCCTGGAGGTCAGGACAGAGTATGAGAGGACATTTTTCTTTCCTCACAGCCACTGACCAGTCCTACTCACCCCAGGCCAATTCCTCAGCACAGCTCCATCAGTGGGCTCCCACTTCTATTAACAAGTGGAACAAAATGAAAATCTTTGCCAGCTCATTCTACAGCTTCTCTAGAAAATTCACATTTAGGAATGCACAGTGTGAAGTGACGCCAAGGAGAAAAACAAACCCCCAAAAATAAGTTTTGCAGGGACTATGTCACTGCTGAGGGAGAGGGAAGTTTAGCAAAGGAGAGCTGCCTTTTAAGTCCAGCTTTTTCAATATAAGAAAAGTCTCTGATAGAGCTGACAAATGGAAAACAAATTTTCACCAAGTATAACCACTTAATAGGCTTTCCTTCATAAAGTATTAATCTACTTGCTTCCCTTGACCTTTTTTAATGTTTTTCCCCCCATTTTGTCTTCCACCTAGAGCCTTGGTAATGGTGAGGAACAAAGAGGTGCTAAACAGTGATGAAGACAGTAGTGAATGTGTTTGCTTTTATGGCCTGCAAAACTTCTCCATGGGTAAATTTTGAAAAAGGCACAGGTTATACTAATAGGTGTCACACAAAAAAGAATTGGGAGAAGGAAAAATTACTAAAGAAAAGATGTAATTATACCAGTAAGGTGGCTGAAGGTGAATGTTAAACTGAACAGATGCTGCCTTGCCAAGTGACTCTTTTAACAGCTGCTCTAAACCAGACACCACCAGAACAGCGAATATAAAGTTATTGATGTTACTAATTGTACTGTGTCACATTTTGCACCATTGTTCTGTCAGGTTCCTGCAGAAATTTCTGACGAATACACTACTTACACTTTTCAGCCAGCTAGTAGCATTTTAACATGCCATTCTCTGGGGGGAAAAAAAATGTCAAAATCTAAAGGTATTTTGAAAAACTTGCTTCATTATGAACTGGGCCACTGTCACACACAAGAGCATTTCATTCCCCTGGCTGCTGTGAGAAATGTAAAAGAAATAATTAGACACAGGAAAAAAAAAAATGTTGAACAGAGGCATTTTTCATTCCACTTATTAGTAGCTAGAACATTCCTGACAGGAACAGGCAGAGATCCCAAGGAGAAATCAGCCACAGGGTGCTGGCGAACAATTCCAGAAACATCCTCCTACCTTGCACCTGAGAGACAGAGGCTGGCACTCAGCAAGGTTTCCAAAACAGCTGGAGGTCACAAATGAACTTGTGATCCCTTTATTTAACTCCTTTCCTAAAGGTCAGAGACAAGACCAGGGGAAAAGTCAGGAGCTGAACTCAGTTTTGAGCTGATCTGAACCTGGGGATGACTCTTGGTACATCCTCCCTGCGATCAGCATTCACTGCTAAGAAACAGAACTGAGCATTAAAGGTCATTGTTTTAGTGGGATTATGAGCAGAAGTGTCCTTAAATAAAGAAAAACAACTCCCCACTTCTGCCCCGGAGTCCAGAAAACAACCTGAGGAGTGAACTTTCCAGCCTGATTAAATAAACCAAGACTCTTTGTCACAGAGGCAGCATCTATTCCAGGAAGAGCCAAAAAAGGTTTTTGCTGATTCATTTGCTGCCCATCAAGACTGAATTATGAGCCCTGCCTTAGAAAAGAAAAAGAAATTATCATCAGAAGTTTTTCCATGGAGATTTTTTGTGAAAATATATAGATGGATATAGACATAGAGGATAGAGATAGATATAGATACAGATACAGATATAGATACAGATATAGATGTAGATATAGATGTAGATGTAGATATAGATACAGATATAGATATATAGATATAGATATATAGATATAGATACAGACATAGATAGTATATTTAGCTAATTTGCTCTTCAAGGTTAAAACAGAATAATCGTGGCTGAACAAATACTTCCCCTGGCAAGCACAAACAGAATTTCAGTCACACTTTCTCTGCAGAGGAGTTGGAAGGCAAGGTCAGAGTCATGCTCAAACTGAGATTTAAAAACTCTGATTTCATGCAGTCTTTCTTTAAACAGGGATGCTTTAGAGATGTTCATAACCACAGATTTTGTTGGTGGCTTCACAGCTTTGTTGCCAAAACTCCTCAGCTGTCACAGGTAAGCTAATTTGGGGGCCAGGGGGTGAAAGAGTAAAGATTATTCTATATGGGTTATGTTGCTCAGAACTGATTTGGTAAGGTTGCAATTAAAAAAGAAATACTGTAACTAAATTTGAAAACACAGGCTAGATCTAAAGCAGATGAAGCCAGTGAGGTGTCACACCTTTTTCAGGCCTTAACAAAAAAACCAAAGCCAGGGGTTATTGTTGATTCAGCAAAGCCACATAGAAGCTAATTATCTGGTATTTCTAAATTATTCACAATGTTCCCTGTCCATCATTTGGAACTGATGGCTTGTTAATGCTTACCTGGTAAATATGACATGTCTGGGTAAATATAAATATGTGCCTAAAGAAACACAGAGACAGCTGAGCTAAACAAAGTCCATTTGAAAGGGCAAAGTGTATTCCATATTTTACACAGGGCAGTGGATAAGGAGAAAGGTTGACATCAGATAAAGATGCAAGGCTGGGAAAGGATTGTGAGCTTCAAAAGCAATGAGTGCCTGGGAAATTGAACACAGAGACTGGATTATATAGTTGAGGACTCAGCTGAGCAGCCCACAGAATTGGAAAATTGTCTTTCTTTTGATTATTGGTGTATGTGGCTGATTTAATGAAAAGAATCTGGATGATGCATAGAATAGGAGCCTCCTTGTACTACCTATCCAGCACAGAATAAATCAGCTTTCAAATATATTTCATATGGAAAAAGTTGAGCAAGACAGACAAGGTTAAGTGAAGAAAAAAAAAAAAAGGGGGACTGACTATCAGGTAAATAACACACACTGACTGAACTGATGGAAGAAAATAGGAGTACTGTGGATTTATGGGTGAATTTATGTATCTGTCAGCAAGGGTGAATATGGTTGACTTCCCAGAAATACCAAAGTACAAATAGGAGATCTGTTAAACTGCTCACCAAAAACCTGCTCACATTAAAATCCCATCAGGCACAATTATCTGTGATGCCATTATCCCAGACACAGGAAAAGGTGAAATAGAAAGGACCTGGTATTACATCTTAAATACAGGGACACCCAAACCGTGTTCCCTACAAGAGCTTCCAACATTCCATGAGTCTGCTCTGTCTGCACCATCCTAATATGTCTTCCCAAGCATTTCAAACCCAGTTCCTCACCTCATGCACTTTATGCCCTTCCCATTCCCCACTCCAAAGCAGTGAGAGGATCCTTCCTCCCACCTGGCTGTTACACCTCCCTCTTCTTCCTTTTCCATCTCAAAATCTCCTCTGTGCCAGTCCCCTGACAGTGTCAGGTGAGAGCCACAGGACACTACCCCAAATTTCAGTGGCCCATGAGCTTTTCACCACCCTCAGCACCATCAAGTTTATATCTTACCAAGAATGCCATGAGACACCAGATGGAGTTATGATTCCATCTGAAGAACAGGAGAGTTGTCATCTGAACCTGTCAATTCAATGCTGCTGGATCCCCATCAGCACACATGAATTTCCATCTTAAGACTTTATACATGTATTTAAACTCTTAGCAGGAAAATATCTGCAGGCAGTTCAAGGACAGGAGTTTAAATTCAGGTCTACAAGCAAATGCAAAGCTCATGTCATAGTGACCTCATGTTTTAATTGGTAATGCAATGAAAAAAAGGTTTGGCACAGTGAACATAAACAGAATGAGGATCCATTTTGTTTAGGGCATTTTGTGCAGCCCTTTTAGGTTTTTGAGAGTTAATTATGCATTCCTAACACTGAGCAGTACAGAATGTTCTTTAGTGCACTATAGAGGTTTTTTGGGGTTGTAAGCAGCTCACAGGAGCTGTTCAAACTCCATGGCAATGCGTTGGGGACCTGTCACATTGGAGGTGTGGTTGGGAAGGAACTGAAAGGAAAACTGCTTTTTGCTGCCTGATCAGAGGTGCTGCAAAACGTCTGTAAAAGCTCTCCACTCCCATCCAAACAGATTTCAAATCCATTGGAAAATTCCACAAGAATAAGATCTGGTTTTGGTTTGTGACCTATTCACCCCCTAGACTAAATTTTATTTTTAGAAGAGCTAAGCTGTCTCCATGCTGTATCAAGCCTGCTCATCCAACTCTTCCATTTTGATGGATGGATTTAGGTCCGTGTGACTAAACCTTGCCCCTTTCTGTCCAAGAAAGAAGGAAAATAACATAATTTACGTACATGAGGGGATGCAAAGTGTTACTTTCACATACCATGTCTTGTAATAGATTTCAGTGCACCTTTGCATGATGAATTTAATAAATAACAGGAAATGTGTAAAGTTCTGGACCTGAATTACATCACTGGGCTAAATGGTTAGCTGGAAAAACAAAATCTCTAAAAATAATTCTCTCAGAATTATAGAGCTGCAATTTGCAACACTCATGTTCCATTTCCTTATTCTTTCAGGCAAAATTTCTGCTTTCTTTAAACCATCACCCAAAAAAAAGACCCAAAACACCAACCAAACAGCCAGCAACAAACAAAACAAAACAAAAATCACAAAAATAAACCAGTAACCATCTGTGACACATGGAAAACATCTCCATTAAGCTATAGGTTCAAAAGTTCAGCAGCTATGAAGTCAATCTATTTATTAATTTTGCTGCTATTCTGAACTGCATCCACAACTACCGACTGTCCAAGCCAGTTAGATCAAACTCAGGTCAGTGCATGGTGCTCTCAATGCTGTTAATCAACAAAACCCCATTGTTTTGGGGTTATTTTTAAATTAATCAATTTAAATTTAATTATTTTATGAATATAAGTTTTATTTATAATTAAATATAAACCCAATATCCAGTGGTTTGGGTTTATATTGAGTCACTTCCACATTTTCATAGGCTTTTTCCTACTCCATGCCCCAGTGATGCCACCAGCCCCTTCAGCTCCACAATCCACTGATATCTCTGCATTTCTATTTTCCAAAAGTTTCTGGGCACTCCCTGATGTGCACTGAGCAAAAAGTGATTGTCACTTGTTCCATCAGTCCCTGGGCTGTCAAACAATTGCATGATTTCTTTAATACCTCCTCAAGCTGACAAGATTGAACTAAATTGCATTATTATCTACTTCAGTGCAAAAAGATGGCCTGAGCCATTCCTGCAGTTTCCTTCACACACTTTTCAGAGAGCAGGGCAGTTTGTTTTTTGCAATATTGCCACCAAAAATTGCCTGTATATTTTTTGTTGTTGCCTTTTTTAGCAGCATGATTGCTTTAGGTGAGTTAATTGTGATATTAAATATGGTCTTTCTGCCTGCCTGTCCTCAGGAAAAAGACAAAATCAAGAATGAAGCATGGAATTACAATCAAGCCTGACATATGTACGAAGCATGACCTTCTCTGGGCTCTCAGATGTTGTGACTTCCCAAGCCAAAGAGAAATAACAAAGTGAAAAGGCAAATATGAGCAGTGTGGAACATGTTTGGTCACAACTCAGCAGTAGAACGTTTTTTACAAATATCTCTGAAAATAACAAAATTATTACTTTCCAAAGACAGGGTAAACTAGCTGCAGGATGGGACAACTTGTGAATACTGTAACACTCTGCAGAGTTAATCCTGAATTCCAACTTGCATGCAGGAATCTGTCTGAAAAGGACATTTCAGAAACAGGCAGCACTTCTGAAATCCAGTTTAGAATTTACCATCAGAGAAGCAGAATGAGGGGAAGATTCTCAGCCCCACCCCTTCAGAACACTGGTGCACATCACAAAAAGAACTGCTTTTATTATGAAATGACACATTGGACAATCTCATCACTACAAAGCTTTTTTTTGCAGCTGGCATGGATAATATATTAAAAGTAACCCTTGAGAACCTGGTCACTCTACGGCAGAGTTATTATTTTGAAATTCAATTTTTTCCACAATTTATCCAATTTTTTTTTCATGCCTGGCCAATGAATAGACAAATGGTCACACAGAATTATATACTTTAACCCATGGAGAAAGGTGAAAAGAGGAATGGGAAGGGTGGGGGTATTCCACAATGAACAAAACATTCCCAGAAGCAAATATGTCAATCTGTGGGACAGGGACACAGCTATCATTAATTCAGTTTTCAATGTAGTATTCCTATATTAAGCTGATACATTTAAAAGGTTTTGAACAGTATTTCCTTATTTAAGTGACAGAAGCCGCTCGTGTCAGTACCCTGGACAGCGCACACACAACTCCGGGATTCTTTTAATTTGCTTTTAAAGAGACACAGCTCTGAAGAAGAGAAATAATCATCTGTGTCCTCACAGCTCAAAACCTTCCCCAGTGATCAAAGCTGATCATTTCTGCCTGTGCTGCAGCACATCCTTCTGCAAGTCACTGCACCTTGAGGTAAACACTAATTGTTAAAAGATTGTTTTCATTGTGAGAACCTTGCATTTATTTATTCCTCCTGTCACTGTAAGGAGCTCCAGATGGATCACCAGAGTCCTTCCAGCTGTGTCAGCTGGGAATAAATAATCCCTGCCTAGGTCCTTCAGTAAACTGACTGTTTTTTAAAAAATAATTCCTTCAGCAAGAAGCTGGAGAGTAAACTCCTACAAGTCTTCGCTTTGGGATAATTTTTTCCAGAACCCAGATAATTTTCTAGACTCACCCAGGTGCTTCCTCATGGAGAATACAGAATTCAGTTGCATGCCTCACTAAAGCTAAAAGCAAAATTTTATCATCTCCTCGGTTTTTCTTAATATTCACTCAATCCACTGGCAGCTCAGCAGTCTAAGCACACCAGGGCAGGACAGGCTGCACCCACATGATCCCAGAGCACACTCCAAGGGAGACTGATGTTGGCATGCACCCCACACCCCCAGGAGGTGTTTCCAAATAGGGAAAGGTTTAAGACTCACCCCTTGTATCTCTTATAAGGTAAAGGACCCAGAAACTTCTTTGCTGTCCTGTCAGTAATTGGCTCAGTGCCAGCACAGAGGCATTGATTGGGCTTGGAAAGTGTAACTCAAAACCTAATTTCACTGGGCCAAAATGCAAACAGCCCACCTGAACTATTAAGTACTGAAGAGAGAGAACAAAGAAGCTCGGGGCATTTTTGAGGTGTTGCAGCAGGTATAGGACCTGTCTCTATACTGTGTTCAGCTGTGCCTTTGTGTTTGTATTATTTTCTTCCCTTATTAAAACCTTTTTGATTTTTCAAGCCACACTTGATCATGCTGTCTCGCTAATTAATTTAAGCCATTTCTCTGCAAGAGCTGGACCCTCAGAAGTATTGGGAACCCCAATAGACCCCATCCCATCCGTGATTCCTAGCAGGATTGCTGGTGAAAACACTGTGGGAAAGAACAGGTTGTGACTGGAGAAGGGAACATTCAGCACAAACGTCCTTGTTTTGGCTCCTGGAGATCAGCACAACACAGCACAGAGCAGGCTGAGGAGTGGGCATGGACTCTGGGGAGAGTCAAGACCACCAAAGAGCCCCAAAGGGCTCCAACTCATTTCTAGAAAGGTCTGGAAGAACAGACTGTGCATGAGAACTAATTTGCAATGGAAAGCAAGAACTTTATCTCCAAGTCAGGGAAAACTTACCTGTCAAATGCCCCAAAGTCTGGGAGCATGTGCATCCCAAGACTCTGGACACTGGATTAATACTGGTGAGCTCTTTTTCTCCCTTTCTTTCTCTCTCTCTCCCACTCTATAATTCATATTGTTCTCTCTCTTTCCCCTTTACCTAAACCTGTGTACTAATACCAAGACATCAGGAACCAACACACCAATTTCCATGCCAAGTGTGTCATCCAGTCACAAAACTCTGTTTCTTTTGAAGACCCTCCGACTTTTGCTGTTCCTTTCAACCAAGAGCATTTACAGCCCCTGGGTGCTCCCTTACCCTTCAAGGTGGGACATCCAAATGGCAAATTTCTATTTAGAAGCTAATAATATCTCATTTTTTTAGGGTAATTCTTGTGCCCAGCCTGTGACACCCTGTCAGGGCAATATTTCATCACTGCCTGACATTCAGCCCTCTGAGCAATTTGACAAGGACCATTTCATGTTTTCTTCTGGATGGCAGAAAAAAATATTGACTAAGCCAAGAACAGACCCACAGAACACATAATTTTTGAGGTATCCTGCATGGCCTGGGGGCTGTTTTTGTAATCTGTTTAATAAAGTTCCATGTAGTTTTTGTATGCTGATAAATGTTTTTAATTACTTTCGTGACAGTAAGTCAATTACTTAATGTTACAGTCCATTATCACAGTACTCCTTCTCTAACATATCTTCTGAGTCTTCAAAAAAAAAAAAAAAAGGAAAAAAAAATCAAGATCAAATTTTCAGACAAGGCCTATTTTCTATAAAACTGAAAATTACATTGGCATCTTTTGAGGTTTTAGGGGTTTTTTGAGGGGATGGGTTTCTTTTACTGTGAGGGTCTTTTTTTTTTTCATTTTCTTTTTTATTCCCAGATCAGCCTTTCTGTGATTCAGAATGGGACTGCCACTTGGCTAATACATTTTGAAGTAGCATGAAATTAATGTTCTGTACTATATTTTGAGGGAAGGAGTAAATCTGATTAGCACGAGACCTCCCTATCGTACACTGCAATTGCACTTTGCTGAAAGCTAGAATTATACCCTGAATATAAAAGAGATGAAACTTATGAAAGTGATCAGCAAGTTATGCAGAACTAGATATAATTATCTATTAACTAATTATAACAGGGTTTGAGTCAGAAATATTACTGAAGGGAAAAAAAAAAAAAAAGACTGCCTATTTTTAATTTAGTTATCTTTAGATGGCTAAAATCACTTGCTGGAGGTAAAGTTTTAAAGTCATTACATCTGCCTGGAAAAGCAGAATGTCCCAGGACCTGAATGAAGGAATTTCATCCTCAGTAAAACAACTAAAACCAGCCTTTGGTCACAAAGGTATTTTGCTTTATAAAAGGTTTAATATAAAATCTTCATACATGGCCCAGGTTTCAGCCACCTATAGAGTGAGGATAATTTTCCAAAGAACCAAAGCTTTAACTTTCAAGTCAGAGCTTCTCATATTCACTAGTACATAACGAGGAGAGTAAATTGCAAAGCAAACAATTATAGAGGCAAAGTGACAGAGCAAAATAAAATTTTCATTATTATTTATCACCAACAAGAGTCCAGCAAGACTTCTGTTGGGACTCTGATATCTTCCTTCCACCTTAGGCACTTGGTCCAGTCTGCTTAGATTTATTTCTGCTCATTCTTCTGCTGTAATCAATAAACTAAAAACCACTTCACCATTTAGAAAATATTGAAACACTTTTAAAAGCATACTTTTGAACTTCTGTTGTTATCAGGGTATGTATGACACCTAAAAGCAAGCTGAGATTGTACTCAACGCTGTGAATTCATGGAATGAAAGGTGGTACCTCCCCAGAAAAGCTTTAACTCTTAAAAAAAAATTAAATAAGAAAAAAAAAGAAAAAGAAAAAATAATACAAAAAAAAAAAAAAATAGGGCAAAAATAGAAAGAGAACAAGGTGGGATTAAGTCCAAAGGCAGGGATCTATAGGGCCTTTCCCCAAAACAAACACACAGAAGACCAAGGATAGTCTTAAAAATACAATCAAGTCTTCAAATTTTTGATTCATGACTTTATTCAGTAAACTACACTGCCAACTACTAGAGGTTTTATTAAATGTCAATATTATGATAAATTTTCAAATAAAACTATTTTAAGGTTTTCATTGACCTTATTTCCCCTTCTCTCTCCCCCAGCAAAGTTTTGTCTCAGCTCTCCAGAGAAGAATTATTGAAGTCCCTCTACTTAGGCTTAAAAATAAACCCCAAAATTGGCAAGAACATCCTCTGTATTTCCTAAGAACCAACGTGGTATTTCAGTTTAGCAAAAGTGACACGATGATGGGTTACAGAGAGATGAAATGAAATCATATTGCTAAACCCAACTTCCCAGGACACCATGGGAATACTACATGAATCTTCATATTCATGAGGCTTAATTATAGCAAAATAACCAATCTGTAAAATACAGCCACGTTCAAGTACTGATTTCAAGACTAAAACATGAACAAAGAGAAGATGTTTCCCAGGAGATGCCTCTACAAGATGTGCAGAGGCACAAATGCAAGCAAAAAAAAAATTAAAAAAAATAAATAATAAAAAAAAAGACAGATCAACAGATCCTATAACATGGAAGAACTAGAGCAGCAGCCAAGGAAAGAATTAACATTCCTTTGGGAATGTGGGGAGTTTAATATATTGTATAAAAGGTCTACAGCAGCTGCACTTCTTGGTACATAGTTATCAAAAAAAACCCCCATCAAATAAATCACAGAACAAATGATTGCAAAACATTAGGGGACAAAAACCACACATTTCTTTGCCAGGAACAGTAGCAGATAGGGACAGGCTTTTTGGAAGCCAAAAATTTTGAAAGTGTGGTCAAACAGTAACATGTCATTCCTGGTGATTTATCAGTTTTTGCCATTGCTTGAGATGCTTTCATTTCCATTTTTTTCAGGTGGGATAGAAAAATATTGTCACTATACAAGTGATTTTAAGGAAAACCACTTGGCAAGTGGCCATTGTCCAAAAAGTTTAATCTCAATTTCTGCACAGTAACCAGTATAAATGTTATATATCCCATCATAACTCCATAACCCATCCATCTCTGGGCAGAAAGTGATTTAAAGCAGTAAATATCTATATAATCTCTTCGAGACACTTCTGGTCCTAGAAAAAGACAGGTACTGGGAGATTTAAATCTATCTACATTTTCATTAGCCTGTGGTTAACAAGCTGAATTTCTTGTTCCCCTAAGGGAGTATTTCCACCTTGCTTGTTTTGAAAGATGCTCTTCTTTACCTTCTCAAGAAAATCCTCCAGGCAGATTAACATAAAAAGTGATTGTCTGTGCAAAAACTGAGAAGTATTAGAGCTACTTTTCCTATGAATTTGGCTCAAACGTCCTCATTTAGAATGTAACCAACACATTATTCCCTCCATTATTATAGATAAGGCAATTTCAGAGAAGAATTGCACACCAGACCACACCTTTGAATGAAGAAAAGAAATCCCAACTAATGCCTACACATCAGAGAAAGAGTTTGCAAGAACCAGCCATAAATCCTATTATTTCAGAAGGGACTGGCAAGATTTTCTTTGTGTTTTCTACTTTTTTTTTTCTTTTGCCAGCTGGAGGGGTTTTATCTTCACACATACAAATGCTTTACATCTTTTTAAAAGTCCTACAAAACACCTACCAACAACTCCACACACTCCTATATTCTATTTAATTCAGTGTCAAGTTTTAACACTTTATTAACATCCTGAGAAATGTCAGAGCTGTACTTCCAGCAGCTTAAACCTGAATGGGTAAAAAATGGGAACATGTATTTTAAAATGCATCATTTTATGAAAATCGTTCTTCTTCCACAAGATATGATTGACAAAACCTATGACTTCATTACCTGCACAGAGCATTAATGCTTTTGGATGCTTTCAACATTTGTTTTCTACAAGTTTTTAGTTCTGTAACTTTAGACACTGGAAAAAAAAAAGAAAGAAAGAAAACTCCAGCTTCCCAAACAGCACCTATTATTGAAATGCTAATTTTCATTTAACTATAGAAGAAATAATAGCATTTGCATTTAAAGTGCAGTGATTAAGCTTCGAAAGGCCAGAAATTAAGTGACTTATCTTTTGGGAGGATTTTATAAATCCCTGTCTCAGTAGCAAGTGGTGAATAGAAACAAAACAGACCAGCTCTGGTCCCAGCTTATTTTAATTTTTACATCTGCAGCATAAGAGACCATAATATTTACCATTATGAAATTGCTCCCACAGGACAAGGTGCTCACTACAATACAAATGGAAAAGTATGAATGGTTCCATGAGTTCTATAAAAAATGGGGGGAAAAATAATAAAGAAGAAGACAGACAGACATCTGCCTAAGGAGCCAGAGAAACTTGATTAGATGTAGGGTTCAAAAGAGCATTAGGTTTCCAAATGGGTCTGAGGCAAAAGAAGCACAGCTCTGAAGAGCATAATATCCAGGAAGACATTCAGTGTTAGATACCAAAATCAATCAGTTGTGTTCAAATCTAATCCTTGCTGGTTTATTGCTTTAGCTGAATATATGCTGATAGTGCAAACAAAGGTTTTCCCTCAGTGTGATAAATGTGCTGTGAGACTCACAGGAATAGCTCCAGCTTTTCTATACCCCAGCTAGGGGGAAATTGGACAAAGAGACTTTTGATTCATATTGCTAAAAAAAAGAGAAGAAATATGTGTTTATTTGGCTTTGTAACCAAACTGAACAGAAATTTGATTATTCATGCAGCTGATATAAAAGCCCAGTCAGAGACTTGTTTTACCTATTACTAAACAACCAAATCAGTCATTGCGAGGACCGGTTCTATTAAATTCCATTAAATGCTAAGTAAAGACTTATATTTGCCCTTTACTACCAAGACACAGACAGAAAACAAATTTTGTCTGTAAAAAAATGAGTTACCTTTAAACAACAAGATTTTCAAAACTGCGTCTGTCTTGAACTGGACATGTTTTGGTGCTGAAGGTTTTAACTTCAGAGGAAAAAGTTTTCACTTAGCTTCAGAAATGCTTTTACAGCTAAAATCCAATACTAATAATTTTATAATAAAATCCCTTTTAAAATTAATGACATCCATTTCTGACCAAACCTCCCACAAAAATGAACACAGCAGATTTTCAGTCGTGGAATGGTTTGAAGATCACCCAGTTCCAGCCCCTGCTGTGGGCAGGGAACCTTCCACTATCCCAGGTTGCTCCAAGCCCCCATTGTCCAACCTGGCCTAAATTTCCTCAAAGTTTGCTTTCAAACAAGGTACACAAAGTAAGCTGCAACTCCATAAAATAAATCAGGAGCATTCCAGGAGATTTGGAACATTCAAAGATATTTAGATGTGAAAACAAAAAGCCTGTTCTAAAGGAAATCTTCTTTTGAAGAGAAAACAAAATCCAGGCAAGAAGTAATTTTACTGATGTCAAAAGATCACTTTAAAAGGGATCTAAGTGGCAAAATCTGAAAGAAATGTCACAACGTAGCACTTTCCTGAATATTCTGTGAAGGAAAAGAAAAATAAAGAAAAATTAAAGAAAGAAAAGACTGCTCAGTACCCTTTTTCTGTTTTAAAATAATTAGAAATGAACAGATTGCATGAAAAATATCAGAAAGCTAAAAAATTACGTAGTTTCGAAATGCACAATACTGTTTAAGAACTGAGAACCTTTTTTTCCATTCCCAATGATTCTTATTTTCATTAGGATTAGCAACACAACATGAATTTTGTGAATTCACAATCAACAAAAATTTTTTAGTTGTGAAATCAACAAAATAGTAGCAACTTAAAATCTTAAGCAAGCAGGACTGACATTCTGGCCTATGTTCAAATATAGGAGAGCACTGTCAATATCTTTGAGTGTAAATAAAGGGGTTTTTACCTTTTAGGATTTGTTTTTAAATATGAATGTGCAGGAACTTCTCCCTTTTAGAATCCTCTGTAACATAAAGCCAGAATAATTTTTAAAAATAGTGTTCAAACATTCTTAATGCTCAAATTATTTTAATTTTTTGGGTGATTAATGTGTTCATCTTTTGGGCAGTGTCAGGTGATCAGCTTTCTGGGCAGCACCCACAAAGAGTGAATACAGTAAATATAATTAAAAGTGATTTTGGGGGGAGGAAAAAAAGCAACAAAAAAAGCTAAAGCCTAACAAACCAAAACAAAGGAAACCAACAACTTCAGCTGCTGCATTTTAATAAAACAGTCTCTGTTATCTCCCTGCTCCTCCCTCCTCCTCCCAAAACAGACATGTCAAACTTGGATATCTCTTGCTCTAGGCAATAGACTGATGGATGGTGTAACCAGATGTCCTCTGCTCATCATTAGACAAGGCACACATTTCTCTGACCTCCACGCTGAAATATGCTCCAAATTTTTGCTTGCTTTGTTTAAAAGCAAAACCCAAAGATAACCACGTTCCACGAAGCCAACATCTACCTCTGTATGTGCCCTGTCTGCACAAAACCAGCCAGCATCCTCCCTTTTTAAATCCTGAAGAGAGATTTTCCATTTTTAGACAATTGCTTGGAAGGCACAAGCTTCTGCTCACGAGCAGAACACGCCAGTGACAGCAAACCACAGCCAGAAGGCAACAATCCATTTACAAAGGGCAACACAAAGATTCCACCTTCCCCATTCATATTCTGGTGCAGTCACCTGCTGCTGGAGCTTCTCTCCAAGCAGAGTTTTTTGCAGCAAGGAGGAGCAATTAATAGGAACATTCTGGCATACATCTTCCTCTCCTCTGCCTTCTCTTCACCTCTGTCTGCTCACAGCCACACAGAGGGCACGGTCCTACAGGTCACAGTCCCAGGGTTCTCCATCTTTAGTGGGGGGATTATTCTCTGCTCAGCAGAGAGAGATAAGGTAGCTCCCTGCCCAAAGGCAGGCAGTTGTTTAAGCTGAGAGATACAGCAGCACCCTGTGTTTGCTCCTTAGGGGTAGGACAAAGATATTCAGGAGAAATCCCAAAGGAATCTCAGGGGACAACAGAGCTAAGACCTTGGTGGAGTCAGAAGAAATTTCTTGTAAGGTCTTGATCCAGACCAACCCAGCAACACCTGAGGTGGCTGCTGCTGCCTCCCACAGCAAAAAGCAGCACCTGGCACTGCAGATCCCTGGTGCCAGGTGTGGTGGTGGAATGCAGACTGAATTTGTGAATCCTCCCAAGGCTCCCCTGCGCCGTGGGGAAGCACGGAGCGTGGCCAAGGACATTCAGGCATTGCTCTGCCTTAGGCTATTCCCTCATTTGCTGGAGCCTAGAGACTGGCTTGTCTCATCAGAATACTGAGGTGAATAATAAAACACATCCCCACACTTGCCACGGGAAGAAAATACCACTGGATTTATTTTCCATAAAACTATTGAGAAGCTTTGCAAGATGAGGACAACTCTCTTCATTTTCACTCTGATTAATAGCCGTGGTTTTGACACAAATGTTAAGCACCCAAGGAGGTTTTGTGATACCCCTTCTCTAGATGAAGCTGAGCAAAACAAAAATAATTATCATGACTTTTACACAGGAAGAAATGTCTGGCATTTCCAGTAAGAAGGGAGCTACACAGGGATTGTCATCGAGGTTATATATTAAATATTAACGAAGTCTGGTCATGCACAAACTAAAATACAGCACTCTGTAAGAAAAAGGAGGAATCCACACATTTGTGAAAGAGGAAGTGGCAGCAGCAGATCCAAATCTGGGTGATTCAGTTTTTTCCAACACAAAACAATTACACAGATCAAGTGTATCCTTTCCTTCTAAAACAGAAATTATCCATCTTTGAGGGAAAATAAAAGGGCTATGCCTTTGCAAAAAATAGGAACTCTACAATAACTGCCTCGGTGCACAATGAGAAAATCAGATGGCATATTGGGTAACAGCCACATTTTCTCAAACTTCCATAATTTCAATTTTTTTAACTATCATTCTATAGAACAAGTACTTTTCTATAAAGATATAGTAATTGAATACATAATAGAGCAGTCAGTAGTGACAGTCCATTGAAAAGGGAATTCCATTAAAGAACAACTTGCTTTTAAAATCATCCATAGATAACAGAATATCGAGCTGCTTTACATCAGCAGCCTTAAATACACTTTTTCAGTGACCTCTGGCACATAATAGGGTACTTGCTTTCCTCTGTTTTTCAGTCTTAATCAGTTCTGTCAACAGGTATTATATCATACTGCTTTTATATTCCTGTCTAGTCATAATATTTTCAGCAATTAGGTGTGAAATCAAGACAAGTAAATCTGTTAGATTAAGAACACTATAGATAAAAAAATGTCATGTTCCTTAATTGATATCAGCGGAGTTTGTCGACAAGCTTTGCCAAGCGACAGTAACACAAAACCTACAGATGAACCAACAGTGTCCTGGGCTGATCCCACAGCCTGGGGAACAGGAATGGGATGAAATCCCACCTGCAGAGCTGCCCCAGCCCTGGGGCCCAGCACAGGGAGGACGTGGAGCTCAAGGAGAGAGTCCAGAGGAGGCTCCAGGATGAGCAGAGGGATGGAGCAGCTCTGCTGGGAGGAAAGGCTGGCACAGCTGGCATTGTTCAGCCTGGACAGGAGAAGCTTTGGGCTGAGCTCAGGGTGGCCTTGAAGGGCCTGAAGGAGCCCCAGGAAACCTGGAGAGAGACAATTCCCAAGGGCTGGAGGGACAGGACACAGGGAATGGCTTCAAACTGACAGACAGTAGGGTTAGATTGAATATTAGGAAAAAATAATTTACTGTGAGTTTTATGAGGCCCTGGCACAGGGTGCCCAGAGAAACTGTGGCTGCCCCTGGATCCCTGGCAGTGCCCAAGGCCAGGTTGGACACTGGGGCTTGGAGCAGCCTGGAATGGTGGAAGGTGTCCCTGCCCATGGCCCCTGGATGATTTTTCAGGACCCTTCCAAACCCAAGTCATTCTATAAGTACACGAACCATGCCATTCTATAATTACATGAACCAACACAGTCCCAACTGTGACTTCCCATGAGCAGGAACTGGCAGTGCTACTTGGGGAATAAAAAACCTTCCACTAAGTTGAGGCCCACTGCAGAATCTTTCTCTCTTTTCTGTTCTAGATCTTTATTCTTTGGAAGGAAACAATATTCTCCCCACCGAGAACAGAACCCTTGGTTTGAGGAACATCAGAAAATCAGCTTAGAATGAGATATGCAAAGACTAAAATCCAACTCAACCAGGCAATTTTGTTCAGCCTTGTTTTCTGATCTAAGGGCTTCCCACTTGAGAGGAAAAAGACAGGCTTCAGAATTTCACTTCACAGAAATGAGCGTCATCTCTTTGACAGCATAGGGTTAAAATGTTTCTAAAAATCATAGGAATTGTATACAATAGATTCAGGGGAGGTGGAAAGAAAGGTTGGGCCTGGATAGGCCTGGAAAAGGAACCAATTTTATGCAGGCCCTGGAAACAAGGGTTAGGTTTTGTCTTTACTAGATCATGTGAAACTGCACCTGCATAATCATCATATGATAAAGGATGTGATTGTTAATTGTAATGATTGTTTGGTGATGGAATATGATTATTATCTTAAAAAAGAATCATGAAAAATGATATTTGGGGAGGGGCTGATGGAAACTACAAGAATTCATGCTTGGATAAGATCAATATATTCAACAGAACAATATAAGTTTAATAATTAATACATATAGTTATATAACAAAAGGGAATAAAAACATGCCCCTCTCTAATCCATGTTGGAGTCAGATTTGGGTTTGTACCCTGTACCCCTGATTCCACAACTCTTCAATAAAATCGCCTGCATATAATCATTCTGTGATTATGTGTTTCAATGCTAACATCTTGCCATGGGAATTTCTGACAAAGAGACTTGCACTTGTCCACAGGGACACATTTTGACCTCAGTTACCAAGTATCCCCCAAAGGGCTCTTCATCCTACACGTGAGGGACATGCTGCTTTTCCTCAGACAGGAAAAAGTGCCCCAAACTGAGCAGCTCTGACATCCACTTAGAGTTTGAGGGCCAATGCCAAACAGCTGTAGCAATAAAAAATTTCATTTTCTGATCTGTGCACTGCTTGATCTTCAACCTGTAGCCAGAGCAGCTTTATATAGGATGTTTAACAGGTGGAAGGGCTGATTGAAAAATCTGATTTATTGTCTTTATTTACAGGCTAAGGCTCTTCCAAATGCATATGGAAGTATAGTCTAATAATTCAACTAAACTGCATGTCACTATTTATGTCACCCAGAGTGTCAAGAAATATTTAACATGGTTAATAAAAACAAAGAAAAAGCCATCAAAAACACTGAATGTTTTTCAAATTGCAAAAAAGTTTAAAGCCATCAAAAACATTGAATGTTTTTCAAATTGCAAAAAAGTTTAAGTCATAGGTTTCTGTTTCTGCTGCAGATCTTCCAATTAGTATTGTAAATAGTTTGGTTTTAGAAATGCAAGTCATTTCAGTCTCTTCAGTCGTGGGTGTCTGGTCTTACACAGGTCCTCCTGTAAATCACAGACAATCAATTCAAAAGGTCAGTGCTGATTAAAAGAAATAAATCACATACAGGGACATTTCTTAGACTGCAAATTACTCTTTTATGTCTTCTGAAGTAATATCTTTCTTGCTTATTTCAGGTACTATGAGTAACTAAAAAAAAATAAATAAAATAATGAATGTGTGCAAGGAGGAGCTTCCTGCCAAAAGTCAAATTTTAAATATCATACACAACTTCAAGCTTGGCTCTGTCAGACTAATGTTCCCTAAAACAGGTTTTAGGCTGCAGCCAAGCAGAGCTATCAGAAACAAGGTGTCATTCATCTTCAGAATAACAAAAATATTCATCCTCAGTGCTAACAAAACAAATGAGCTTCCCTTGGTCCCAAAAAGCCAAGGATTTTTCTACAGTGCTCACAAAACCTTGAAATGTAAACTTAGATTTGATATTTTTCAAGTGAAATATGAAGACAGCAAAAATTAATATAACTCTGTGTTTCTTTAATTTGCCCACTTCCTCCTCTTCCCTCAGGAGGGGTTTCATTTTAAGTTTCATGTTCATAATTCCTTGTTTTGCTTGTATTGCATTCTGCAATGCTTAGGTAGATGGATAAATATTATAGAGTTCATAGGTGAGTCCAAATGATTATGAAGATAAAATAAGTGATTTTTTTTTTACTTTTTTTGAGTTTTAAAACATTCTAAGTAAGATCCCAAAAGAACCAAAATTAAGAAATTTGGTTTATAGAATTGAACACAAACCACAAGCTTAGTGAGAGAAACATTTTGAAAGCCTGGCCTGAAATTTGCACAGTGGGGGCCTCAACAATACCCACATAACTCTAAATCTAGTAAAGCTTTGAAGCAGATTTGATATTTTGCCTGTGCTCGTGCAGTGTCTCAGCTTCTGTATGTGCAAAATGGAGATATCACTCACTAAATTGCTCCTGCAGGAAAGATTTATATAGGGAAAGGGTAAAGCCTTATGTGAGAGATAAATATCATTAATTGTTCACTGCAGTACAGCAATATTCTGACTCTCCTAATTCCTAGAGAAAATTATCTGCTTCCTCCACAGTTTGCAAAGTGTGTCCTCAAAGACAGGAATAAAGAATGAGAATGCTGAGTTGCTTGGCTGTGACATTTTAATATCCTTTGAGCCACCGCAAGACGCTCGTGATTTATCAAAACAACATTTTCCCTCATCTGAAAATTCAACATTTTATACGTCCAAGGAATATCTGCACTGCTGTCTGAGCGTGATGGGGAAACAACAAAAAAAAAGTAAATTAAATCTCACACACTGCTCTGATGTGGAGGCACCTGAAAGAGCTGAGAGAAACACCAGAGCTTGTGGCCTGGTAGTGATTCTGGATCTTGGAATGATGGAATAGAATTAAACAATCAATAAAGCTGGAAAAGCCCTCCCAGCCCATGGAGTCCCAGCTGTGCCCCATCCCCACCTTGTCCCCAGCCCAGAGCACTGAGTGTCACCTCCCGGTGACACCTCCAGGGATGGGCACCCCAAACTTCCCTGGGCAGCCCCTGCCAAGGTCTGAGCGCCCTTTCCATGGGGAAATTCCTCCTGGAGTCCACCCTGAGCCTCCTCTGGCCCAGCCTGAGGCTGTTCCCTCTCCTCCTGTTGCTTGTTTCCTGGGAGAAGTGAGAGCTGAAACACGTTGATTTAACAGAGTGGTAGGTAACAAAGTTTTGAATCAGCACAGGGCTACCAAAGGGAAATAATTCATAGAAAGGATTAATTCATTCTCCTCAGGCCCTGTCCAGCATTGCTTCCCCGACTTGCTCTCCCAGGCAAAACACACAGACACAAAGGGAGAGAAAATGTGGATAATATGGTGATTTTATCCCACCTTTCCCCTCCAGCTTTAAGTTACTGAATGCAGCAGAACACTTCTGCTGTTTGCTCCTCCCACCCCTTTCCCTCCACAACTTCTCATTATTTGCAGACATTGTGCAATTTCTAAGATTTCCCAAATTAGAGGCTGTGGGGTGGGAGTGATGTTAGCACAAACTTTATTTCAATTCAGACTTTTATTCTAATGAATGACACTGGGAGATGGGGGGGGTGGGGGGAAGGAAGTGGGGATTTATAATTTTTTTTTTTTTTAAGTGTGAAATGTTAAATATTCAAGTTCCCAGTGAAAAAGGTTTGAACTGGAAAACAACTCTATTTGAATCACTGCTCCTCTGAGCCTGCAGCACTCGTGGCTTTCCTCTCCCCTGGCATTTCAGAAGAGGAGAGAAACATTCCTTCTTCTTTTGGGAACATATGGACACGTCTGGACTGTGTCAGAGGCAGCTGGTTGTGCTGAGACCTGGCCTAATTGCTTCTCCTCAGTGTCTCCCCAATGCTTCCAGGGTGACAGGACAGAAAACTTAATGGGATTTTGAGTCCAGTGTGAGGAGCACAGAGTCACTTCATTTCTGCCCACACATTTTGCCACCGTTCCCACCCTGAACTCGATTACTCTCTTCCTTCTTCTAAAAATCCACTTCCCAAATCATCATAAATCTAAACCACTCTTTCTCTCCCTGCTCTTTTAGTTTCCTGCTCCATTCTATTCACATGGAATTCAGTCATACAGCCAGCCCAGATTGCTTTGAAATTCCTCTCCATATTGTCTTGAAAGCCAGGAGGTCCTCAGTGGCCTAATAGATTGTTTGCTGTTCAAATAAAAATAATTTGGAGCCAAGTTTCAGCCCAGATTATTATTTTATGGGCGTCTGTGAACTCCAGAAGAGAAGAACCCTGAGCAGAAGCATTAAATGATGCTCCATAATAACTGTAAAAGAATGAGATTGGGTGAATTATTATAGGGGGAAGTGTTTGAACCTTCCCAATCCAGTAACCAGACACAGAATTTCCCTGTTCCTCATTAATACACCAGATTGAATCCAGTGCTGACTTGCCCCTGCAACGTGTCTGAGGTTAAAAATGCCTGTGTACTCAGCTTAATAGGCTCCCATTAGGGAAATGCAAAATTAGCATTGATTTTATTTAAGAAGGGCATCCCGGATAAATGGTGTGGTTAAATGGCTGCACACAAAATTTTTCTGAGCTCTGGCAATTTCTTTCCACAGAAAATGTCCTATGTGGATGTGAAAGAGTTTGCTAATGCCCATATGTTAATTAGCTCAAAATACTCCTTCTCCCAAAACAGGAATTCATGGAGCAAAGTGAAAAAAAAAAAGAAAAAAGGAGCACAACAAACAAAAAACCTAACAAAATCACCAAAAACCAAACTAACAAAAATAGCCTGCTAAGACTGGTAATGAAACCAAGCAATCAATAAAAACCCACACAACTTCTGCATTCTAAGAAATATGTTTTTCCTAGAGAATTACTTGGGTAATTTTCAAACAGCTTTCACTTTGAAATGAAAACAGGAAAATATGAAATTTTGAAAATATTGAAAGGAAAAGTTCTGGCTTTTTCTGCATCCCTTGCAGTTTTTTATTTATCTCTTTTGGCTGAAACATAACTTTTTCAATAAGAAGACAGCATTTTTAGCCAAAATACATACACATTTTTCCTAATAAAGTATTTGGCAGCAAAGGATATCAATCCTGAGAGAGAGAAAATAATTATGCACTTCAAAACAGTAAGGAGGAAGAGATTTTTGATTCTAAATGCAATTAATTTTCATTAATTAAAACAACATGAAGGTCTGGGTGTGGTGGAGATGGAAAATTTAGGGCACTCATGATCCTCTGTTTCTTTTGTTGGATTCCTTCCAACAATTTATTATCAGGTATCAGGTGTAGTGAGAAAATAAATATAAATGAAAGCTACAAAACAAAGACAACACATTTCATCTTCTTTTTGCTAACTATTTTTAGCTATTTTTTGATGACAAGCAATGTATAACCATCCCAGCTCTCCCACTAAACTTCATTTACTCCCTCCTCACACAAGGAATTCCAGTCCAAGGCAACAAGAGCTGCACAAAAAGAAATCTGAAGCACTGCTTTGTGGGTTCATTACTGACTATATAAAATATTCCCACCAATTTATCAAGGGTTCCTAAGCTTCCTTCACACTTAATCTCTTTTATTTCATATTTTATTACTTGGGAAGAAACAGGAACCATGGATCCAAGGAAAGGAAAAGGTTTTAGGAGATCCTGCCTGAGGATTTGCAGTGAGAAAACTGAGGAAGTCTTGTTTCTTTGCTTTTCAGTTCCCCTCAATATAAAATGAGAGTGATAATTCCAATTAACCAAAAAGAGGTCTGGGGCTTTTCATATAGGAAGAGAGATGCCAAAACAGGCAGAAATAAAGGTTCCCTTGATTTTCGACAGAGTTTGTGATACAGAATTCCTTCAGCACTTGAAAAACAAGTCAGCCCTAAAATGTGCTGTGAATAACCATTGATAAGGGTGCAAAGAAATCCTAATAATGAACAGAAAGGAGAAGATGCATGAAAGAAAAGGAAGGCAAAAAATCCAGTGAAGAACTTCTTTTTCTGAAATCCCTTTTGAAAACACACAGAGCATCTCACAAGATCTTGTTGGGCCACGGACATTTAGAGGGATTTTTTTTTCCTCACCCCTTCTATAAAACTGCTGAATAGCTCTGCTGTGACACTGCACACATTATCCCATCACTTCTTATTTATGGATGCACTTTTGCTTCCCAGCCCTGAATTTGCCTTTCAGCAGGTCATAAATGTGCATTTTGAGAAGCAGATCAACTTTGCTCCTGTTGCTCTAATGGAATTTTTCCAAGAAAATTAATGTCTTGTTTGTTTTCAGCACAAGGATTTCATGATATCCAGCACACTTAGGAGTTCAAAAAGCATTTAAGCAGAACAAAAAGTATTATGTAGATGATCAATCCCCTTATTCCTCTGGATTCTTCCCTACGACTTCACCATTTAAATACAATACAAAGTTAGTATTTTTTATTTTCTTGTTTTCTTTTATCCCCACTGCACACTACATCTGCAGCTGCTTCCACATTTGATTATTTTGCAATACATTCCTGATTATATTTCAGATAAATATACTATAAATCAAAATATTTTAAATTCTGTTGCACATACATGTAAAAAATCAGTGCTTGTGGAGACTTTTGTGAAATTTTATATTGAAAATTTATTTTACAAAATGTTTTGATTTTAGAAGACACTGAATATAATGAGAATTTCTTTAACTGAATATAGATATATAGTTGTATTATTTTTTCAAAGCTGCAAAATATTTTGTACATTTAAGAGATGAGTTTTAATACTGTCTACTTGTGTATACCCACATGGAGATTTTTAGCATTTCAGTTGGTGCCATTTTTCCTTTTTCATATCAGAAATACTTTTTCATTTTTAAACAAATACATTTTTGTCAGTGTTGTGTGAAAAACAGTTTTAAATTGGATGGGAAAATGGAGTACATGGAAGGATTCTCAGTGCTCAGCACAGAAAATGCACTCTTGGAGGCACAAAACAAATGTGATTCTGGAAGAACAGACGGAAATATTTCTTCCATCATTATCACTCAGGTATTGCCTGGAGGATCAGTTGCAAGACAAATATCAGAAGAAAAAAGATGTTACTTTCCTATGGTTTATGTCTCTCTATAGAATAAAATGTGGGTTTACTAAACAATGGTATTTAACCAGCAGGATGTTTTACAAAAGGGCAGAGGAAAAAGAAAAAAAAAAAAAAAGACAACCTCTGCCTCCTCCAGAAAACTGTAATTTATTTGTCTCTTTGTTAGTTCTAAAATTCAAAAAATCACCTCCACAACTGGACCACGATGTATTTGCTGAGTGTGTGAGGAATTTGCTTCTCTGTTTTAATGGAGAAGGGGGGAAAAACCCTTAGGAAAAAAAAAAGTCCCTAGGCATGCAATTGAAAAACAAGAGTGTTGTATGTCAGCTGAAATATGTAATCCCCGAACAGAGCCTGCCCTGACCTTCCACAAGTAGCAGGGCAATTGTTCTTGGGGATTTTATGAATATCAGTGTCTATTTGCAAAAAAAACGCGGATGAGAGAGGAAAACGAATTTGAATTTGCAGTGCAAGTGAGCATCCAGTACTGGGCTGTACCCCAGCTGGAAGAGAGCCAGTTTTATCCCCAGGCAGGGAGCCAAGGAGACACCCCTGGCATGGGGCAGGACCAAATTCTGCAGCTGGAGAGCCGAGCTGGGCACAGAGGAGGGACCTCTGCATCCTCTGCAGCGGAAACAAAGATTTACAGATGCCGAGGTATTCATTTCCCCACCCTCCCTTGCTGCCAGCCCAGGAGCTGCAGCACTAAAACACTCCAGTTTTGCATAGGGAAGTTGTAGAGAACAATCCCTCCGGGGCGCTGCAATGAGAGATAAATCCTTTGGAGCAGGAGGAGAGGATGAAACCAAAGCACAGAGCTGAAACAAAAGGGATCCACACAGGATGCACCTCTGAATCCTCAGCTGCACACATCCCTCCCGAGCATGTCCCCAGTGTCAAATCACTCCCTGGAGCTGCACTTTTAGTTCCTCATGGCTGCATCCTGCTGCTGTCCAGCTTCAGGGAGCAGAGGTGGGACATTCCCCCTTGGCAGAGGTGTTCAGGGGCCACATCTGCCCAGGAGGAAGAGTTGGGCATCCCCCAGGGAGGAAGAGCTGGCCCAGGGCTCCTTCCCCAGCCCTGCTGCTGCAGAAAGGCTCACAAGGGTGTCCCCTCACCTGCAGCACTGGCATGAATTTTTAACTCCTCTGTTCACCCAGGCAGCAGTGGCTTTCAGTCCAATTCACTGCACAGGATGTGCAATCCTTGGAGGTGAAATCCCAGGATTAATTCACACTGAGCGCACACAACGGTGAGAAAAGTGACAGTGCAGACAGAGAGGAAGGAAAGAGGGATTTCTGTAATCAAAACAGAATTGGTTACTTCAAAATGAACAGTGAGTAACCCATGAAGGTACCTAAACCAACACAGAGCCATTCTGATGGCAGCAAGGGGAGGAAAACCTGCAGGCACAGAAAAGGACACGACGAGGTAGGAGAGAGCAAGTTGCCACAGACACATACCTACAGCCTTCATTTCATGCACCCGTAATTCTCCCTGGCAGCTGCATGATTAATTCAAAGATTTATTGATTTTTACTTTTTTTTTTTTTTTTTTTTGGCCTTGCTCAATCCTGTTGACCTGCTTTTGTTGACAGGTCTCTGTGGATCACACTCCTCTGGCAGCTGAAAGGGTTGGCATCACATCGGTCTCCAATGGTCCACAGGAAACATTTCAACCCATTTGACACCACCAGCCTTTGAATGCATGGCAAGAACTTATTTTAAACAAAAAATATTAGAAAAATAAACTGGTAGGCAACTGTTGCTGTGAAAAATATCTGTAATTGCAATTATAGTGCAATTTTGGTGTTGGTAGAGAACGTCTAAACAGTTTAATCTTTTTTCTGTACTCCCACTTCTGTAAAAATTTCACTGGCTTTAAGTTTTGTAGGTATTTTTGGCACAACATAAAATGTTTAGCCTTTGCATCTACCACCTTTCTGCAGCAGGACAGAGCATCTGCCCCAGCACAGCTTGAGCTCACACAGCCAGATCACAGGCTTTAAAAATTCACTTGATTCTGACTAAAAGGTCACCTGGCCTCCATCGTAACCTCCCTCCAAAGGGAAAACACACATGCAATTAAAATGTGGCTGTACAGATCAGCAGCCCAGGTACAACACTGATGTCACAGCAAATGAAACAAAGCCCTGCCAGACAGGCACCTCCAATTCCTTCTAATGAGTCATTCTTCTAATGAGCCTCTCAATTAAAACTGGACTCTTGACAGGGAGGGCAAACCAAATGAGCTTCAGTAAGACCATCTACAGCCCTAAAAAAATCGTGGACTTATCAACCTGGTGCTCCACAGTGATGTTTTAATTGAAATCATTTACCTGGTACAACACACAGCAATAGAATAGTCTGTTTCTGGGTGTTTTGTTGTTTTTCTTTCCCAGATGTCACCTGTAGATATCTCTTTGGATGTGTTAAAAATAACCTAAAAACCACGGCTGGTGGTGGTTTTTTGCCATTCTGCTCCCCTCAGAGTGCAGCTAAGCCATGTCCACAGCCATAAAGGATTCCCAGTAGCGAGGCACACACTCATTAAAATGAATCTCATGCATCAATTTTGTGGCCTCACATCAAAGCTGTCAGAGCTCGTTGGTGTTTGCTCAGGTTAGGCTGGGTTTAGATGGGAAACCTCAAGCACACAGTGCTGAATGTGATCACCTGCTTATCCACTGCTGCTCAGGAGGGTGACAAGATCACAAGCTACTGGCAGGGGAGATTTACAAGGAAGAAAACAATGCTACAGTCGCTATTTCAAAAAGCAAAAATGAAAATAAATCATGTGACCAGACCTAAAACCAGCACGTTGATTCATCAAAGCATGTCCATGCTTGTAGAATTTAGATACCAAATCTGACAGCACTGAGCTCTGCTGTCTATAAAATCAGACACCACACCACGCCCCTCCAAATCCAAATCAACCAAAGTGACAAAAATATTGCCTTAAGTATTCAAGAAAATATCTGTGAACCAAAAACTGCCTGAAGAATGGTAAACAAAGAGCAAAGAAACAATGGGAAAATGTTGAGTGAGCACCTGGGAAGGTTAGCAGTCTGTCTGCTCTTATTTCACCTTTAATAAAGAGCTGGTAAACATCAAGTTCATTTAAATGCAGGCCATACTTATTTGAAGGCTCTGCAAGGCCCAGAGAGAATTAATATTACAGGAACCATAGGGGCTGGAAAAAGCTGCCCAGGTGATAAAATGGGATTCACCCAGGAAAATGAAAGAAAAATTTCAAGCGCATCTGGAGAGAAAAATAATGTGACACAGATATTTCCAGTGAAAGACTAACTGTGTCACTGAATTCAACCATGCTGAAAGAAACCTCTTCATGACTGGCAACATCAATAACAAGGTGGTAAAACAGAACAGTTTGGGCATCAGATTGGATAATGTTATGCATGGTCCAACAGAGCCTCAGGCACGTGGAGAGATGTGATAAGTACATATAAATGTTTGCATATATATATATATATATATATATATATATATGTATGTATGTATGTATGTATGTATATGTATATGTACACTGATGGATACAGAGATGGAAAGAGAGAGGAAGGCATAAATCATAAAAAAATATATATATATTTGAAGATTTTACCCAGAAGCAGACTTGCAATCCACTCTCTCTCTCTCTGTTTAATTCTCAAGAAGGTAAAAGCAATTCTAAAGAGGACCTGAATCCAATCAAGTTTTTCACATGCTTTAATTTAACTAGAGAGGAAATAAATTAAAGGGTTGAGGAAAAAAAATGAGAAAGAGGATTCAGGGGTGGTTGGGTTTGCGTTTTTTATTTTGGTTTGTTTCTAAGTGAGACGAGGGAAAGAGTCCCTCCCATTGATGGAAATGAAGGGCTGTCCAAAACTCAGCAGCAACAGAGGGGAAAGAAAAATTATGATACACTTTTCTCCTAGACACGCTTCATTACTGAAATGTCAAAGCCACAGCTACTATTTGTGAATTCCATTAGAATTAAAATTGCAGGATATGGTGAGACAGAGCAAATTTTGACTTTTCTGGATTTCAACCACCACAACACCCCACTCAAAGATATTTTTCTTTTTCTCCTCCAGCTCTCACAAACAGCCACCAATGTTCTCTGCCCTCAGACCAGCCAAAATGTCCAGTCACACTGAGGGAAATCCACAAGTTCCCTCTACAGGGAAATACCAGTGTCTGTGATGTTAACACCTCCATTTCACTTCCCTGTGCTGGTTAAACAATCAGAAACCTCTCCTGTGCTACAAACACATTGTTTACTTGCCTCTGTGCTACAAAAAAGTGATTTTTTGACAAGAGGATCAGATGCCTTCCATCTTCATCCCCTCAAGTGGCTCCCAACTCCTGGCTCACACAAAACTGTGAAATCCTTGAAATCCTCACATCCAATGCTGCCCACACCACAGCTACAACTTCAAAATTATTCACCTGATCAAAATACTCCAGTGTAATGGATTAGGAAGCAAAAATGAAGCCCAGAGAAGGCAGAGGAATGGTTTAGGTTGGAAAAGTCCCCTAAGATCACTGAGTCCAACCATTAATCCATCTCCCTGAGTACCACATCCACGTGTGTTTTTAGCACTTCCAGGGATGGCAGATCCACCACTTCCTTGAGCAGTCTGCTCTGACCACCTTCCAGTGAAGAAATTTTTCCCAATATCCAGCCTAAACCTCCCCTGGCACACCTTGAGGCCATTTCCACTTGTCCTATTGCTTGTTACTTACAATTTCCTTCAGTGAACAGTTTGAAGTACGTGGCCTTCCTCAGTTACAATCAGTTCATGAGACAGACCAAAGTGTGAAAATTGTTTGCATAGGCAGGAAATGCTAATTTTTTACCATCTCCACTTCCTAGTGCTGAAAGACACTGTCCTCTTAAAAGAGCAGAGCTCTCAGGAAAAACATGGGAAACTAAGACATTTCTTAAATAATGCAGTCAATAATTTTTTTCCCAGGTCCCTCAGGAAAACAACCTTGCTGAAAGAGAAAGTGAGGAAGCAATATATTGTCTTCAGAGATGGGCAAGTGCACTTTACATGTCTTTAGGAAGCTCAGAAAGCACATTACTGTAACAGCAAACCTGCAGCCTGACCTGAGCCTGGCTGAATGCTGCTCCCATCAGCTTTCCAGGGAGTCAGGGAAGTTCAGCAGATGGAGATATTTGCCTGAGTGCTGATACAACTTTGAAGAGGAGACTTAAACCTCACTGACATGTTTTTGGTAGAAAGTAGATTACATGCAGACTTTTTTTAAAAATTTTGTTTATGTTGCTAATATTTAATCATTAAAAAAAAAATCTTCATCTCACTCTGCCTGGAACCAGAAGAAATCTTGCACTCAGTGGCATAGATTAAATATATGTTGAATGCTTGGTTTTTGGCAGCTATGGTACATGTACAGCTATGTACATCTCTACTAGACCCAGCCTCAGTCAAATGGCTGGACTTAATCTCTGTGGTCACCAGCAATAATCTAATTCTGATCACAGGACTTCACACAGGACCACTCTCCATAAAGAATCTGGGGTGGTTTTTTTTTTTTTTCTTGCACTATATACCAACCTCATGGCTGAAAAACCAGCTCTGTTCACACTGAGCCACTGCTGGAATCTCCAGACCCCAGCAGAGCCCAAAACAGCAGTGCTGTGTTTCAGATGTCACCACATGAAAACTCCTGGCAAACACTGACTGCTTTCTGCCAGCCACAGCAGCCCAGAAAAGCCCTTTGTGCAGAAAGGGATCCAAGAGCCCCTGAGCCTTTTAAAGACCAGACTTGAGGAACTGTGTGTAAATAAATAATGCAATTCATTACTCCAAATGTAGGTCAGTGTACATCAGTGACACTTCTCGAGCTGTGGTCCAGTGTGACTAATTCCTGGCTGATGGGGAGCAGGCTGGCTGGGAGGCTCATCAGTTGTCACCAGCACATCAGTCACAGCCCTTCAGGGCACCCTGTTCCATCCATGCTCACCCACCTTTCCTCAGAGCTGCTGTTCTTCCAGGGCACACTTAAATATGCCATTGTGCACAGCTGGTATTATCTGTCACTCCTCTTTTCTATTTTTTGTTTTTTAAGCAGTCACAGTCCATGTATAAATCAGAGAGATTCTTGCACGGTGTGTCATTAGACAGGAAAATGGGAATTCAGAAAGGTCAGGGCATGAACTTACTCATGATCCTGCTCTTGGCACTGTTCAGAAACACAGAAAAACTCAAAAATCCCTTACAGTTATCAGGATTAGGATAGGAGGCATTCCTAACAGAAACACAGAGTGCAGTGACAGACCCAAGTTAATTCTTCAGTCTTTGTTTACGTCTATTCTCCATTCTGCCCTTCTCTCTTTGCTGATCCCTTACACTGACCTTCACTTCCAGTAATCCCTTTCTGCCCTCCTTCCCCCATAACCACACCCATCCTTTGCTCTCTCCGGGACTAATTAAGGCATGAGTGGGCTCTGCTCTGTGCTTTCACCTGGCCACAGCACAATCAGCAGTTATTCCACTTTCCCTTCTAGTCCAGCTTCACAGTTCTGTGTGAGGAGAGGAAATGAGCCAAGCACTTGACCCCCCTCTGCCTTGCACTTGCTCAACAGGAGCAGAAACACAATCTGTGCTCTGGCACTTTCCTATACTGTTGTCCCTTGGTTTTATTATTTTATTTTTTTATTATTCATATTTTTATTCTCTTTTTTTTTTGGATGTTTTTACAAGAAGCATTCTTTGCAGGGCTTAGGCTGCACTCAATGGTTAAAAAGTCATCACAAAGCTGATTCCAAAAGTCCCTTTCTTTGGGAATGGGTTATGAAGGAAAGCAGGACGAGGGAAAGGAAGTTTGGCCTTTGGAAGAGTCATGTGTAGATATCCATCAAATATTCTAAGGTGATTCTAGGATGAACACAATCCCCTAGGCTGATTTAAGTTTAGTGCCATTAATGAAAACACGTAGGATTTTGTTAGGAGTACCAGAGCAAACTGCACAGCCTTGCTCTCCCTATTATAATTCAAATGAATTTCAGACTCCATTTCAAGTCAACTGATGATGCAAAATTCTTCAGAAAATAAGGGTTTTAGGAAAAGGCACCTTGTACCTGCAGCTGCAGAGCTTGGTACAGCAGTTACCTGCACTCTGTGAGCCCCTTGAGACTTCTCAGAGTTACCATCAATCCTTAATTCTGCTGACACTTCAGAGCTTGTCAGACACCACTGCAAAGTTTGATTGTTTGTTGAGAGCTGTATCCAGTGGAGAGAGCTGAATATGCCCTCTCACCATTATTACTCAAGATGGAGTTTTCCAGTGTGAAAAGATTTCTCTGTGTTTGCTGTTGGAGCTCAGTGTTTTCTGCTTTTCCTCAAAACAGATTCATCCAAATAATTGGTTTTTGCTTTGCTTTAAAAATCTTTTTTCCTGCTACCTTTGCCCCTAGAGGAGACCCTGTAAAAGCTTTTTGGCCTCAGATTTGCAGTCACATCAAAAGAGAAAGTGCAGGAGCAAAACCCCAGTTCTGGAACTGTTCCCTAACAGAAAACAAGCTCCTGCACACCTTTCCAGGCTGCAGCTCTCCTTGTACATGGAAACTTCACAGAAATTGGTATTTCTGGCTCCAAACATGGGCACCTTCCCCTTTATTGAACGTGGAGGGTGATTTATTGGGATACTCCTTAGAAACGCTCTGGTAATAGGTCTTAATGTGTTTCAACTCCCAATTACTTTACAATAACCTGGAGGCACGACATAAAATTGCAGCCAGGAAACAGGAGATGCTCTTGCCCAGCTAGATTTATTACACACTTTGATTATTGTGGACATCACTGTGTTCCCTGAAAACCAAATATACAGATATGCCCAGGATAGCACATCGTGGCAAGACCAAAAACATTGTACAGTTTTAATCAAGGAACACCCTTCTAAAACAATCTTTCTAAAATAGGCAGGCTATTTTTACCCTGTAAAAGTGAAAATGTCGGGCTTTTGTTGTTTGTTTTGGGTTTTGTTTTGTTTTTTTTTTAAATATTGCATTGCCATTAAAAAAAAGAAAAAAAAAAAAAAACCACAACAACAACAACAACAACCAGCTGGCATCTACAACAGTAATTGCTGAAGTAAACAATTCTGGTACTTTTTACATCTCCAGATCTCTCTATCCTTGTAGTCAGAATGGGACTACAGATAGACAGGTACATGAAATATTTACTCCAAGTTGTTGTTGGAAGAATTGAATTGGGGTTTAAGTCCTCCATAAAAAAAAAAAAAAAAAAGAAAAATAAAAGAAAAATAAAAGGAAAAAAGCTTCTCTGGCTTCTGTTTGAAATGGTTGTGTCATCTCAGTGGAAATAAAAGAATCCCAGAATGGTTTGGGTTGGAAGAGACCTTAAAGCCCATCCAGTGCCACCCCCTACCACGGGCAGGGACACCTTCCACTGTCCCAGGCTGCTCCAAGCCCCAATGTCCAACCTGGCCTTGGACACTGCCAGGGATCCAGGGGCAGCCACAGCTTCTCTGAGAAATCTGTTCCAAGCCCTCCCCACCCTCACAGGGAAGAATTTCTCCTTAATATCCAATCTAAACCTGCTCTCTGGCAATTTCAAGCCTTTCCCCTTTGTCCTGTCACTCCATCCCTTGTAAAAAGTCTCTCCCCATCTTTCTTGTCAGCTCACTTCAGAAAATGTTCTCATCTTTATCCTCTCCACTCACACACTTTATTTTTCTCTTTGCTTTTCTTACTTTTCAAGTAAATACTACTTTTTTTTTTCCCCCAGAAATGCCTTGTCCTCTTCAAACCATGATAAGCATCACTCTCAAACATATTTACAACTCTCTTTATATTCTTTCCTTTCACAGTAGAGGTTTCCCCTCAAGCTGGCTCTTATTTTTGAAGATGTTAATGAATAACCAATAAATCAGTTATTTAGAACAAAAAAAGAGAAGATAATAAATAATAACTTGATATTTTCCAATACTTAATAGCTTCCAATACTTTTCTGTGTGCAAGATCAAAGAATGTACTCTTGCACACTAAAAAAAGTACAATAAATGGGGGGTTCTAATAGCATTTATTCTAATGAACTGATGTTTTATAAACTATGAACTAATGAACTATGGTTTATTTTCATTTAAATTCCCAAGTGCAGAATTGAAGGATTGTGAAATAATCGGAAACTTGCTAAAGCTTGTATTAGATTTTTAATGATTGTAGCCTTGTCAACCATTGCCAACCATTGTCAACTAGAAGGCACATAAAGGAAAAAAAACAAAACATTTAGATCCATATAGTTAAATGTTATTACACAGTTTCATACCCCAAAATTTGGGATTAAAAGCAATATAGGCTAATGAAAAATAAATTATCTGTAAGTGGCAGCCATGATGTTTTGAAGAACTGCCATATTTTCTCCCTAAAGAAGAGACCTGGGTATCCCCTACTCCTGATTCCAGGGTGAAGGTAGGAATGAGCCCTCTCAGATATCACAGGGGTAGAAGGAACTCAGATTGCATCCTCCCAACCTATGTTTCCAGAGAAAACATGCACGTTTCCTTATGACAAAGAATGAATAAACTTAGAAAAAAAATTAAGGTAGTTAATCATGAAGAAATTAATGTTCTTTTCCTCCAGCCAAGACTCACACATACAGATGCACCATGTAGCAAATTATTTTAAGATGAAGCACAATAAACACATCCATCCACTATTGTGTTAAATAGTTGCAATCACAGTTTAGAGAACCGTAAGCATAATTCTGCATCAACATATACAGAATAATGGAAAACCTGGTTTTGCACTGAAATACAACTCTGACCTATGTTGGCTGAAGTGCTGGTGAGTCCAACAATTCAGATTATTACAGACCTCTGTGCAAACACACCCAGTTGCAGTTGGTCAATAACAAAAAAAATATGATATTATCAAAACCCAAGAGCATAATAAGGAAGTGAATTTACCAAGCTTACACTGGACACTAGCAACATAGAACAACTGATCATCAATTACATGGTTTTTAAATATCTACTAAACACTTACAAAGTTCTTTGAATTCTAATTTTTGAAAAAAATATTGCAGGGTGATGTCAGGAATCAATAAAACATGGAGAGAAATTAAATCTCTAATATGAGCCATACAGAGACACAGGTATTGCCATCAATGACACAATTTGTCAGAAAATAAAAATTATTAATATACTGAGGAGGCGTACAGAAACATTTCCACACACTTGAGCATCATAAACACAAACATATTCCTGAATAGACTCTGCAGCAACATTTAACTCAAACTATTTTTTTTCCATTCTGCACAGCCCTGGAACAATACATTTCCAATTTCTGCACACATAAATCATTTGTATGTGTAACAACAGCTGCACTCTGCATTATATATAATTCAGATTTGTACTATACTGAAAAAATTTCTCCTACCTATTCGTTCTTCCATGAATTTCTTACAGTATTTTATGCTTTAAAATGTTAGATTTTCTTTGCCCAAATTCCTGAACAATGCCTCACATTTTCTCCCTCTGTCAGTAAATAGATTAATGCATATAACTGCTTTAGTACAGATTATTTCACTTCAATATGTTCAGTTTATGGCAGTGCTTAAGCCTCCACTGTTATCTGTGAAGATATCTGGGATGGAAAATGCTATGAAACTATAAATATTGATTACATACCTCATTTAAACATAACCAAACTAATTTAGACTCGGAATTTCTTCTAATCCGTGAGTAACATCACCACTAAAAACAATTACAACCTAGCACATGTTTATGACACTTGAATTTCTTTGGCATGCAGGAGCTCTTCATCAAAGTTAAAATGCAAACCCACTGCCACAGCACCCGAAAAGCTGTTTTTATGTCTGGCATAAAACAAAAAACATGTTATTTCCCCCTCAAGCAGGCTAGAAAAGCAGGGGTGTCTGAAGCCTTCATGTCACACACACACACACGGAGTCACAGGGATGCAGCAACGCTGGAGTGAAATACATTACTGGGAGGATGACATCCCACCCAGTTATAATTGAACCAAAGTAAAGACCAGGCATTTTTTTTTTGGGGGGGGAAAAAAAGAAACAGGAAACATCTCTGCCATTGCCAGCTGGGAAAAAAAAAAAAAGAAAAAAAAATCCATAAGAGCCTACCTGAGACAAGCGAGACTGTGTCTTTCTCCCATGAGACAACAGTGATGTATGCCTCCACAGAGGAGGGGATAATGCACTTGAACACTGCTACATTGCCTCTCATGGCTTTCTGGTCCTCCACACGGACTGTATAGGGTTCCCGTAAAACTGCAGGGACAAAAGGGCAGGGTTTGTTAAATAAACTGCACCCCCACATCTCCCATCCTCTCCCTCGGTGACCCTTGCAAAGTGCCCCCCCAGAATCAGGCTGTGGGCTCTTATCTCAGTGAAGGACACACATTTACAAGGCTGATTGCAAGTTGATACAAAAGCGCTCCCAGATCTTTTTGTTTCCTCCAAGTCTGCATCTCTTCCTCTGTGCTCTTTCCTCACCCAGTTCTGGGAGGCTCTGGTAGGAACTGCATGTTTATGTGGGTAAGCGGTGTTATGTTTGTCTGGGGTTATGCAACCAAAAAAGGTGTGTATTCTGTTTCATCTGTTGAAAGGAGCTGGGGAGATGTTTTTTCTTTATCTCTTGTAACTCCAGGAGGGGAGGGGGCAGGGGTGTCTTCTGTTCATGGGCCAGATGGTTAAAACCAGGTGGGGCAGTGTTCTTTATCCTTTCCATGACCCATCCTCCCTCCAGGGGATATCTGCTGTCCATGGGCCATCCAGGCTCACTGCAGGGCTGATACAATTCCAGCATTCCATTGGGAGATGCTCCACCCAGCAGGAGGAGCCCAGCATTCCCACCTGGATCAAAGCTGGCATTCAGAACAGCAGCACAGCCTGTTTCCACTGGATTCCAGAGGAAAACCAGACCCATCTCAGCACCACTGGACCTTCAGAGGAAACTTCACCCTTCTACAGGATCATCTCTGCTCCAACAGAACCACATCTGTCACTCCAGGAGGATTTATTTGGACTGCTCCCAACCCCCTGACCAACAGGGTGTCAGGTTGTATTCTGACTCTGTCATGGTTTCTAGGACATTTGTTTGTTTGCTTGCTTTTTTGTACTACTGCATTTGTATTCTTAATATTCCTAGTAAATAACTGTTATTCCTATTCTCAATCTTTGCCTGAAAAGCTTTAATTTCAAAATTATAATAATTTGGAAGGGGGGTGGGTTTACATTCTCCATTCCAAGGGAAACTCCAGCTCTCCCTGGCAGATATCTGTGTTCCCAAACCAAGGTAATATTTTATGTTACTTGTGCAGTTTCCCCAGCCACATTTCCCTTCACAAACGGTTTTCTGCTCTGTCAAAGAGCACAGAGGTACATGCAGGTGCTGTGTGTGAATTAGACATCCAGAGGGGAGAAGAGAAGGTCAGTGTCATTTAGGATTTTGAAGAAGAGTGAACCGAAGGAGAAAATCGGTGGAGGTGACAGAGAGAAAAAAAGAAATGTGTGTCAGGAACACAGAGAAATGAGAGTAAGAGGAGAGGTACATTTGATTGACCAGCCCTGAAAGAAATCAGTTAAGGGGAAAAAAAAAATTAACAAAGCCACAACTGTATTAAACAAAACCACGTTATAATAAAATCCAACATGATTCAAAAATTTTTTAGAATCAGCACAGCATTTGCGTTGAGTCTAAAGAATTAATTTAATGAAAAAAGAGTAAAAAGAACAACTGGATGGACAAGGAGGATAAAAACACAAACGGAAGAATCATTCCCACCACACCAAACTAATATTGCTGGGACGAGAGAAGTTGCACTGGGTGGGAGAATGGAAAGAAAGGAAATCCTGAAATAATTCCATGAAGAGTGAAGGATGAGCATTTCTGTGAGCAAGAACTCATGGAGAAGGTGGCAGACCACAGCTACCAGTGAGCATCTTTTCCAAGGGTTTGTGTGACCCCTCAATCACAGGAAAACACAATTAGGAGAGTCTTCTGAGCCAAGCAGCTACACTACCAGCTACAAAGTCCTTTTTTAAGGTCCTGTTTTTATTTGCAAGCTTCATTCCTCAAGCAGAGGGAGAAGTCTTGTTTTGGGGTTCCATGGATGAATGTTTTACGCCAAAAGGAACATCAGTTCAGAGCCTTAGCCAGCAACACTGCAAGTTTTAGCCTCCTTTGTATCACCACATTGGTTTATCTAAAAAATTTAAAAATTAGAAAGCAATCCTGGAAAAAAATACTGCCCAAAAGATGTTCAAAATGGAGACACATTAAAAAATCCAGAAAAGACAAAAATATTGTCTCAAAATATAATTCTACCAGAGAACTTGCTCACAAATCCATGAAAGTAAAACCAAAAGCTCAAAAACCAGAACTGAGTTTCAAACATAAAGCTGGTTATGACGTGTTCATATGAATCTTTGATTTTCAAGCTTTTTTTTTCCATGGACAACTAAATAATTTCATAAGAAGACCATCATAGTCCTCCCCACATATGTAACATGATAACTTGCTTCTACTGGATGCTTCTTGTGCAAGAAAACCCACTTTCCTAGATTAAAATTTTCATGAGACATGAATTTCATGGAAACCTGGTTTTTATTCTTGCTTCCCAGCTGCCTACAAACTACAGATCTCTGAATGTTAACTTATTGTTAAGAAGAAGAGAAGGCATTTTATTATTTAAAAAGAAAGTCTCAGGCAAATCTACTTGTTAACTGTTCAGTTTTTTCCCTGTGAAACTCCTGTGAAGACAAATCTGTAGAGGAAAGATTGTTCTCTTCTGAGGAAAGTCAAGTATAGCTCCACCAAAAATAAAGAGCTTCCAAGGATTTGCAATTGCCAAGGGTCAGCTCCCAGACTTTTTTTTGTTTGTTTGTTTGAATATTTTAATTAACTGAAGCAGATAGACCAAAATCTTCAAAAGCTGTGCAATCATGTGTTTGTGTGTTGTAACAAAAGGCCTGATTTTGATCCCTCTCTAATTCCCCACTGGCTGTCCCAGTCAGTACAGAAAACAGATGCAAAACCATTCTGCTTATTTGCATATTTTAGCTTAAAGAGAAAGCACTGCCTGTGGAACTACATCAGCTGCTGAATCATTGCACGGGACACAAACTTCTCTGTGAAAACAAAGCACAAGTCACCAAAAACAAGGGATTTTTAGGCCAAGTATTCTCCTTCTCTTCCAGCCCATGTACAAAATCCATCTTTTTCTCACACAGTTCTTTAATGTGCAAGCATGGTTTGATTGTTGATTCAATTATCAGTTCATTTCTCCTTATACTTGTGCTCAACTGATCTTCGTAAAGGAAACTTTTCAGCACCAAAATAATTCAAACTGGGGAGGAGAGGAAAGAATTCACAACATTACTTAATATTGTTAAGAGTTTAGAGGCTACAATTCTGGCCAACCTCTCTTGGCTGATATCTGCTGCTACTCTTTGAAACACCTCCCTCTGCAATCCTACCTAAACCCAATAAAAGACTCTTACTTACCAGCCTTAATGTGAACATCCTGACTCCTGATTTTCCCTGAAGGATTTTCAGCTGTGCAATAGTAAGTGTTATCATGGATTAAGTTATTAAAGCTTGAAGGAGGGAAGGGGAAGATTTGGAGAGTGCCATTGGGGTGGACGTGGCGGATCCCTGGGACATCGTAGATCTCCTCGCCCGTCGCTAGGTACCATCTGAGCGTCACCGGGGGGATCCCCGCTGCTGGACAGGGGACCAGAGTCCCTGTGGTGCTAGCAAACACTACCTCTTGCAGAGATGCATTGACAAAGTAGAGACTGGCGTGTAGCTCTTCACTGAAAACTGCAAGACAAAAAGAAAGGAAAAAAGAAAAGGCCTTGAAAACCTGAGAGATTTCAGCCGCGCGCGGAACGATTCGACGACGACGCAGAGTCAAACACGGCGCCCAGGGAAGGCAATCAAAGCATCTGGATGTTAATGTCAGCTCTAATAAATAAATAAATAAATAAATAAATAAATGAAATAATAAAATGTTTCTCCTTTTCAAAGAAAATACTGCCAGGTTAAACACCCAAAGTGGTTTACACCCAAAAGCAAAATGAGAAACCCCTTTTGCTGTAAACGGATACAGATCTGCTCACTTCTGCACTTCCTGGGGCAGCACTCTCTGTACTGGTGCCTTGGGAAGGCTGACCTGGAACAGAGACTGGACAGAGCTGGAGAATAAAGTAGATATTTATTGAAAGGCCTCCAGGGTACACCTTGGGCAGGACAAGAGCCTGACCAGGCCTACACCCAAGGTGGACCCAAAATGGTCACAAAAATGGATGACCGGTCACAAGGTCTCACACTTTTATAAATTCTGGTTCATTTGCATATTGGGGTCTAATTGTCCAATTACAGCTTCAGGTTGTGAGGTTTTATCTTTCTTGTTTCTCTCCTCAGTCTACCGTTGTTTGTGCTTTTGGGCCTGAAAGTTGTCCTTGGTCCTCAGCAGGAAAAGGATTTGTTTTGTCTCCCTGCTCTGTGAAGAGAGCTGACTAACACTGAATATGAGGCTCAGAACTGCACCCCTAGGCAGCACAGAATCTGAAAAACATCAGAGCTAAAACTTAAGGCATCAGTACAGCCTGCAAAGATCTATCAGTAATCTGCTTTTATGAAATTTCCAGCCACTAAATTTCTGCCTAGAACACAGGAAGTCCCTGTTGGCATCCCTAAATTTATTTTTACAGTCTTTCTGTGGCAAAAATATTTATAAAGTAATAAAAAGAACTGATCAAACAGTGAAAAAAAAAATGCCATAACTCCTTAATAGTAATACATGTCTATACTTAATACAGAAACAGCTTAGTAAATGCTTTATATCCTTTGGTCAGGTCTTTCTAGCAAAGACCTCTAAACCTAGGTGCCTGTGATAATCTCGGTTCTGCCATCCATGTGACTCCATGGAGTCCCACTCCCAACCTTAAACTGAAGATTCTGTATCACTGGAAAGAGTCAATATTAGTCAGAGCACCAGATTAACCACTTCTACCATGGGTTATTCAGCTCTCACTGGAGGGATTGAAGTCTCCAGGTGGATTAAAGGTCCCCAACATTTCCTCTAAAATACCTTCCTAACCTCTGTTGAAGAGCTGACAAGCCTAACACATGATTTTTGTTTTCCAATAAATGGTAGGATATATTCCAATACCACCAACCTGCTTTATATTTGCATATAGTGCTCACTTGTAAAAAAAAAAAAAACTTATCAGTTTTGCTTGCCACAAACACAGAGACTTGGATGTTTCACTGTATCTTATGCAGTAGAATCTGACAGGATTTTCTAAAGCAAGGCTGGTAAGGGGTCAGTTTTTGAAAAGGTGACCCCACTGGATGAGAGCAGTGATGAGACAGATTTCAGGGTAGCCTTCATTTGCACAAGAAGGATTCTATTATCCTGTAGAAAGAACTTGCAATCCCAATGCTAAGCCATGAACTCTCTTTTCTATCTCTGCCACTGCATTTTGTCATAGTTTGGAGCACAAAATAGACTATTGTTTCCTTCTCTCTTTTGATATCTTGCAAAGATACAAGGTGGGAAGGTGTTCATTCTAAATATCATCAGGAGAGGCTCAAAAGAGAGCAAAACTGGCTCTGGGAATCCCTGGAAATTAAAAAAAGGGAGACACCCTCTTCAACAGGGAAAAATATCTGGCACGCAGGAGATGGATAAATGAGTGGCACAGAGAAGGCTGAAGGCACTTGGAGCTTCAGAAAGGAGAAATTTCAACTCTGGAGCTGAGCTCCTGCATTTAGATGAGGCAGGTGGCAGCACAGAATAAAGTCCCCTGCAAGAAAAGTTCCACCTAGTGGGTGCAATCCCAAGAGGAACTCAAGACATCTGGAAAGCAGAAACAGGCACAGGAGGACTAAGCAAGCACAGGGAGAAGCTGAATCCTCATTGAGAAGGAGTGAATAAGATGCTGCCACTTTTACATAATCACATTTCTAATTATAGCTGTACTTTGAAGCAGAGAACAGCATTGTTGGTAACATAATAGAGAACTGAAAAAAAAAAACAATTTAGCATTGTTCATCTGCTGTACAAGCTTTTCTCTACAAATACAAATGAAACAATCAACGGGGCATTTAAATTTCCATTGGCCAACAAGACATTCACGTAGAAGTAATAAACACAGTTCACATTTGCCAGCTCTTATTATGCTGTGCTGCTTCTTAGCACATATTCAAGCAAATCCAGTAGCTTTCCTGGCCAAGAACAAAGAGGTAAATACCAAATTACGAATGCCATAAAAATAGAAAATATCAGGAACTCTGTTTGACACTTCCATGGAATCTAAACTTCCCAACCAAACAGCACAGCTGAGCTAGAGACTCATAGGAGCAGCACAGAACAATGACTTTTTTCAGCTGCTTTGTGTCCCCTGTAGAAGCTTTCAGTACTTTTGACAAACTTTCCATCCATCAGCCAGTACAATAGTGCTTCATTTTAAACCAGCATCTGCTAAGCATTCATTTTAATGGCAGCCACAAAGACACCAAGATGCCTGGAAAATAATCACAGAGCTGTAATACACACACTTGTACACAGTGCTGACAGCCCAGATGCTTTTTGTGGTGGAATTCACTGTGTAAGCTGCTTGGAGACATCCAACGACAAAAATGGGATTCTGGAAGCTTTTATTAAAAAGATATTTCTAAGATATTTCTCCTCAGTGTTCCATAGGAAAAAAGGAATTAGCTGAATGACAGAACAAGTGATTTACTGAAACCTAATTGAAACTGAGATAAGTCAATGTGTAATTAATTATATGTTACTTAATGATAGAATATGATCCAACTAAACACTGTACTTTTCAGAAAGCAGCAGCAACTCAGAGTTGCAAGGGAGAGTGGTAAGGGAAACTGGTGAAAGTTATGGAAATAACACAGCAAAGAGAAATACCTAAAGAATGAAAAAAAAAAAAAAAGGCAATAGAAGAGAAAATAACATCCAAGGCAGAACTGAAAACATTTGCAGCTAAGTGACTGCACTTGGCCTGGACAGAGATCACATCATTTCCCAGTGTAAGGGAAGAAAAGGCAAAGATTATTCCTGAATAAGGGTTATTTATTACCAAACCAATAATTCTGGAGGGAAACAAGAGCAAGGCTGCATCTCAGCAGTGCTCAGGTGCCCCAGCTGAAATGAAGAGGTGACAAACAATCTGCACCTGCAAAAACTTTGGGGCAAGAAAGCAGAGATTTGTGTCCTGGGTTAAAGGAGAACATCAACACTTTATCAGATCAAAGGACAAGAAACACTTCTGGAGTCTAAGGCTCAACAGATGCCAGGATCTCAGTCCTACAAGAACGGGGAGAGAGGTATGGGGGAGGGAAAAATAGAGGGGAGAGAGGGAGGGAGATGGGAGGAGGATAAATTTTTAGCAAGTTGAATCAATATTCCTTACTCTCAAGTACTTGAGGAGATAAGAGGAGCTGACAAAATCTTATAGCCAAGGGAGTTTCTCCTGATTTTCAAGGAGACAGCACTCCTGCTCCTGTATCCAGCAAAGGGCTGGATACATCAGCCAGATGCAAAATTCCTGTTGGCATTTCAGAGATCTCTTTTCAACTGAACTGATTCTTTACAGGCTGCTCAGTGGCGCTGTGAGCTGATCTCCCTCAGCAAGGGAAACCAAGCACTGGTTTGAGCCAGGATGAAACCAGGATGGACACACACCTGTGAGGACTTAGGCTGAGTCTGGCATTTCCAACGCCTGCTGCTATTGGCACAGCTAAGAATACACTGATTTTTATTTTTTTTTAACAGATGTGGCCCTTTGTCTCTTCAGGCAGGTCACTCCTCCAGGTCTCCAGCTCCTACATGTGTGCATGCTGATCACTTGAAAATCTTCTGCAAGGACCTAGCCAATACCTCTTGCCTCTCAGGCTGGGATTTTTCAAGACTTCATGAAAAGTTTTTGGCTTGGATGTTTATTTTTTCTTTTTAATTTATTTACAGACTCATGAGTTGTGAGCTCTAACTAGTAAGTTAGAAAACAAAGGTAAAATGGAGTGCTTCTAACTCTTTTTAAGGTTATTTAAGTGATAATTACTTAATAATGAGGTGACACGTTATTTATATTTTTGACTTAATGACTACTTAAGGCTTGCAATGTGGACTTTTTTTACTTAATTACAGAAAACTACTTAAATTCATGAAGAAGAAGGAAGCAGAAGGACTTAGACAATGCCTAAAATTCTTGATCTTGATTTACGTGTGTTACTACACTAAAATTTTAAATTTAAGTTTTTCACCTTGTGAGATTACACAATATTATTCAAACTATACACTTACAACTCTTGTGTTTTTACTCAATCTTGGGAGCTTGTTCTAAGGCTTCAAGTTAAATGTGCTGCTTGCTTGAGGGTCAGCACCTTTTAACACAGAAAGCTTGAAATTTTTAGCCTCTAGGATTCCAACATCTTCACAAGGCAAACCAGGCTGAAACTGCTTTTTCTCAATCCTCCTTTTTACTGGGCAGAAGGGGGTGTCACTGAGGTGTGTGAGAGAGGATCCTAATTTTAGATTACAGCATTACAGTCCCCATGTGGGATCTGGATCTGGACAAGGAGGGATCAGCACCAACAAAGAGATGAGAGAAGAAATGCAAAAGCAAATCTGTTCTCTTCTCTTCCTCCACGATATCCCCTCTTCAGGTTGCTTCACCAGCAAGAACCTTCACTCTAAAGATGCCAAAAAGTGAAAACTTTCCTGCAGTTTGCATGGAACAAAAGAAAATTTGTGTCTGTTCAACTCAGTGCCAGAATGCAATGCTGAGCCTTGGTGTTGTACATAATTCCTTTTCATCATGTGCTCTTTCATCTTTTAGTACATTTAAATAACACTTCTGTGATTTTGAAGGGTTTTTTCTGGGCCTCATGTTCTTCCAAAGCCCTCTTCCCATATTCTGCAATTGCCCATTTGAAGCCCCAGTTTTCCCTTCAGCTCTTGAAAGAACTGAAATACTTTTGGCTGAGAGACCAGTCAGCACACTCAAAAATATGAAAAAAATGTCTGTGAACAATCAATTGATACTGAGATTTAATTCACCTTCCCTTTTCAAGGACTAAATGCTGTTCTGTAATGTCCTTGCAAGGGGAAAGTTTGGTCTTAAATTAGTAACAATTTCAAACTAAGGGAAAAATTAGTTCTCATCCATTTGATTAATCAAATCCAGCATGAAATATTTACATAGATAAATTAAAAGATATGAATCAAAGTGAAACTCTGGAGCAAAGGGACCACTGAGATTATTTAGATAAAATAAAAAATCAAAACAGAAAAGATAAATTACGTAATTAAGCAGTTGACTGCACCCCTGCACTACAGCAGGTTTGCAGGAACAGCCTGAACTGTGTTACAGTGGAACTTCAGGTTTGCTACAGCTTTGGACATCAATGCTCCCTCTCTTTTTCTCCTCAGTGGGGTTGTGATTGAGGAACTGGACAAAAATCAAGTATTTCCTTCAGATTTATTGGACTGTAATGTAATAAAATTGGACTAAAAAAATAAATTGGACTAAAAATGTAATAATTTCTCACTTTTAAATACAGCTGCCTAAACACAGGAAACATACAGGCAATCCCAAGGAATATAATGAAAAAAAGGGAAAGGGAAAGGGAAAGGGAAAGGGAAAGGGAAAGGGAAAGGGAAAGGGAAAGGGAAAGGGGAAGGGAAGGGAAGGGAAGGATTTAATAAAGTCTAAGCTCTTAGTGCTGAACTTGCAATGGCAGACACCTGGGACTGCTTTTTGCCATGATGGGACAACACATTCCAGAAAAAAATGATATTTGGAAAAAGGCAAAGAGATGCAAAGCAACATGAGACACATCCCCCTAAGAAGTTTAAGGACTAAGAACCCGTGTGTTCTTATCAGCTCATCAAGCTCTAATCAAAGTTTAAGAAAAACAATAAAATACCAATATCCTGCATGCCTTCTGGAAGAAACCTGTCCCTAAAAGACTCCAGCCATCGTGCCTTGGGTAGGAGAGCAGTTTTTGAGTTTTCTTCACAGGTAATGCAGAAAAAACCAGCCTGGACTCAACTGAGACCCTGCCTTGATGGGGCAAATCACTCACTTCTCTTGGTCCACCATCCCCACCAGACAGACAGGGATTAGGACAATTTCCCAACTTTCTTGAACATCTCAGTTAACTGGAGAAGTTCAGCACAGGTGCCCCAGCATTTTTAGCTTCTGGGTGGATGTTTGCTGCCTGCATTTACAGACACTTGTACTGTGAGCTCAGCCTGTGTCTGGCTCATGAATGAGCCTAAAAGCATCACAGGCTTTGCCTGTCCTTACACCAGCAATTCCTGAATGCATCTCCAGACTTCGGAAAATTCAAAACCAGGGTGGGGTTTCCTCGTTGATTTTATTTTGTGTTCATGTGGGAGGTGGCACATAAAAAGATACAGTGGGATCAGAGCAAAAAAATGACAAGGATCACAGAATATCCTGAGTTGGAAGGGACCCACAAGGATGATCAAGTCCAAGCCCTGGTCCTGCACAGGATCATCCCCAAGAGCCACCCAAGATGTTCCCCTTCATTCCCAAAAGAGGACAGGGAAGAGATTAAATAAAAGAGATTATTTGGCAAAATGGAAGAAAAAGGTAGCAAGACAGGTGGAAGTCAGAAGGATTTTAATACTCAAGGAACTCCCCAGGATCTCATAACTCTTGAAAGATCTGCTATCAGCCAGACAGCTCCTCTTTCACTGGCCTGAAATCAGAGTAAAAGCAGGAAAGAAAACATCATTGTGACCACAGTCATTAAAAACATCTGGCTATGAGGTAGAGACCTAGAAAGAACAAAAGACCCAATTACAGCAAAACAATAGAAAAAAAATTTATATTGAGAATTTAAGCCTCATTTTTCATATGGTCAGCGAAAAATATTGAAATCCTCCCTACCAGAAGAAAATAAAATATTGATTTTTCACTGTAAATACAAATATCTTGTAAGGCAGTTTAATGGACTTAATCTAAACAGCAGTCTAAAAAAATACCCCAAACCAACTTTTGGGGGAAAATGGCTGAAGCCATCTAAACAATAAATTATATTTAAGGAAACTGAATTACCAGGATCATACCACAGGTTAATTACCCTGTTGACATCCAAACAATACAGTATGCTAAGATAATCTTTTCTGCATAAACACACACGCACGGAGAACTGATAAGTGAAACATTTCTGAATGCACTGCTGTGCCTTTCAAACCAGTAGTAGAAACATTACAAATGCAATCACAAATATGCTGATTACTCAGTGCAGAACAGGGACAGAGAGCCTGGGTGGGTGGGAGGGTGCAATGCTGATGAGCTGTGTCACTATTTAGGATGATTTTTAATTTATTTTTTCAGGATTCTATACTGGATCACCATGACTCAGGTTTAAAAAAAGAGAAATTAAAAAAAAAAAAAAGGAGGCTAAATTGGCCTTTTTTCCTCCAATACATCTCCCCTTAATGAACTAAAAAAAAAAGGCCTTATTTGAAAAGAATCAAAACCTGATTAGACACTTACAAACAAGGATGTTATTATCACTACTCAATTATCCAGTAACAGGCTATGCAAAGTGACCTAGAGAAATTACTGCAGCTATTGTGGAAAGATCAGAGTGATGAGGCATTACAATAATCATGTCTCCCTCTAGGGGTTTTATCTAATGACTAACACACAAGGTTGATAAATATTATAAATTTTATTAGAGCAAGGGTAAAGCAAATGTGCTTTTACAACTTCGGCTTTGATTCTGGCTCTGGACAGGGATTTCTTTTGCTCCTCTAAATTGATGGGGATTGAATATTCCCCATTGTTTGAGGGGAAGGAGGGTAAAACACAGCTCACAGGAGGAAGAAGTTTCAGGTAGAAGCAAAATAAGTAACTTCAGGAACAGGAAAACAGCACTGGATAAAGATGCTCTGACCAAAGAATCCAGAGTGAGTCTTATTAAAAAGGAATGAATAAGATAGAATCCAAAGTAAGTCTTATTAAAAAGGAATTAATAAAATAAAGAAGAGTGAAATCAGCCCCAAAGAAGAATTATGAGAGAATGCTAAAATCAAAATAGCTTTAACGTGGAAAACAAAATTAAATCAATTGCCCAGAATTATTTGATATTACAAATATAATTAGCAAAGAGATGAAGATATTGAACTAATACAATTACAAAAACACCCATTAAGCACCACCACCCACAACAGTTTTAGTCAACAAAGGAGAGCACCATCCTTCCCACAGTATAAAATCTCAAAATGCAGAACTATTTCCTGTGTTGTGTAAGGGTAGCCAGGATTTTAGGGCTCAACAATATAAATTTGCTGTGTGTCCACCAAAAAAAACAAAAACAAAAACAAACAACAAAAAAAAAGATGCTTTTTCAAATTGCTACTCTGATCCAATGTGCCAGTGCTCAACTTTTTATTCCAAAGGGTTTCTCCTTTGAATCAGTTTCGAAATCAGACCCACTAACGAGGATAATTAAGTATGCAGTTGGTTTTGCCCACAAATAATAATCACTAAGGAAAAAAAAGCACTCAGCGTTACATTATCATTCTCAGAGGACAGAAACTTCCATTAAATCAAAGCAGGCTTCCACAATTAAAAGAAAGGGTCCTCAGGTGAAACTATAAAAAGAAGCAGAACACACGAGGCAGGGAGAGAAGTGTGGGTTTTGGTGGAGTGAACAAATGCAGAGTGGCAAATGCAATAGATGCAAGTGATGGGAGCTTTTAATCAGCTAACAAAAGGAATAATCTGTGGTTAAAAAAATACTAACCAAAAAAACAAAACAAAAACAAAACAAAAAAAACCCAGATAATTGTCAATCTATGAGCAAAAAATATGCATCTGTGCTTCTTCAACCCAAAAACTCAATTCCATTCATTCCTATGATAAGCAACTCACTGCAAGAACACCAAAAGCAATAGGACAGAAATGAGAGAAGAGCCTCAGGTTTGTTTATCTCTCAAAAATATTTTATAAGCAAGAGAAATAAAGATAATTAGATCTGTCTCAGGTTTTTGAAAAATGGAATTAATCCATATTTGTATAGCTTTTATTTTAGCTTGATTATAAAATTATCACTTTTTCCATAAGCAGAGCCATTATTTTCAACGACTTATTGGCTGAGATTTAAGAGGTTTCAATTTGGGACTTGTCTTCAAAATGTTGCAGTTGACCTAAAACTTCTGAGAGAGTTCTGACAGCCACCAACTTCACATCCTAACGGGACAACAGAGTTTTGCAAATAAACAAAAAAGCTGAGCATACTTTTTATTAGACCTGTCCAGGAAGGAGACAATTTTTTAAAAAAAATCATCTCTTCCACACAAAAAGGGAAGCAAAATAAATTAAAATTTTCAGTGAAAATAATAAACAGGACCTTATCCTTTGGGTTTTTGTGTGGGTGAGCTCTGCTTGTGGTGAGTGAGGGAGTGAGTGAGTCCTATTGCCAGAGTGAGTGTCTCAGCAGAGCAGACAGCTCTGCCAACCACTCAGCTAGGAAAATGAAGGAGGAGAAACCCCAAAATGTCAAGGGATTTTTTAAACCTCAACCTCTCAGATCAATTGTTCCACAGCACTCTTATTCCAGAGTACCTACAAAAGTGGCCCACAAGAAGATAAATCAGCTAAATGGCTTCAAACTGAAGGAAAGTAAATTTAGATGAGATATCAGGAAGGAATTCTTTCCTGTGAGGATGGTGAGGCCCAGAGAAGCTGTGGCTGCCCCATCCCTGGAAGAGCTCAAAGCCAGGTTGGACAGGGCTTGGAGCAACCTGGGACAGTGGAAGGTGAGATGCTCTTTAAGGTCCCCTCCAACCCAAACCATTCCATGATCCTGTAATGTTACTTATGCCCTCAGGAAGCCTCCAGGAGTTCTCACCAGTAATGATGGCAAGTCCAACAGGTTCCTGCATCTACAACCTGGATGTAAATGTTGTTGTCACAGATGAAAATTGACTGCCTTAAAAGCTTCTGTAAATCCAAAACAGGGCTGAACATACTCCACAGAATGCTCTGCTCTGAAACTGTGAGAGGAGAGAAGGGGAAAGGAAAACAGAAAGGGAGATCTAGATGATTCCTGGTTGTATCCCACTCCTCCCCCATACTGAGCCACTTCAGGGGAAAAGGCTTTTTTCTTGGATGCACTGAGGTGATGCCTTAAGTTTTAGCTTTCTTGTTTTTCAGATGCTGTGCTGCCTAGGGCTGCAGTTCTGAACCTCATATTAAGTGTCAGTCAGCTCTCTTCACAGAGTAAGGAGACAAAACAAATCCTTTTCCTACTGGAAACCAAGGACAATGAGTACAGTTTTCAGGCCCAAAAGCACAAACAACAGTGGACTGAAGAGACAAAACAAGAAGGATGGAACTTCATAACCTGAAGCTGTAATTGGACACTTACACTCCAAAATGCAAATGGACAAAAAGTTATAAAAGTGTGAGACCTCGTGACTGGTCGTCCATTTTGTGTCCATTTTGGGTCCACCTTGGGTGTAAGCCTGGTCAGGTTCTTGTCCTGCCCAAGGTGTATCCTAAAGGCCTTTCTATAAATATCTACTTTATTCTCCAGCTCTGTCCAGTCTCTGTTCCAGGTCAGCCTTCCCAAGGCATCAGAGGAAAAACAATATTGCCCCAAGGGAAAGGTAAGAATGGAGGTTTGTGGTTTGGCTGAGCCTGCACAACTTCTGCCCTGACACCATCAGTGAGTTCATCCAGCAAGGACAAGCAGGAGAATCTGAAACATGTGCTGGCAGCCATCAGCATACAAAACACGAGGTTTTACTGCAAGAAGTCACACAAACACTGCTAAATACTCTGGGTGTTGAAAGAAAATGCAGGGAGAATTAGGTGAAAGCTTTGGTGGCACAGTATTTCCAACACTGACACCATTTAGGTACTACATGAGGTAGCCCTGCTAAAGGAAAATGCAAAATCTGCCCATCATGGGAACAATAAGCAGAGCAACCTTTGTAGCACTTCCTGAAAAACAGAGTTCTTCCAGAAACTGCTAAAGAGATGAGCAGCACTGAATTCTACTGGATTTGCTAGTTAAGAAATGTTGAACAGAGACTGTATCCTTAACAGTCCAAATTCACCATCACCACCACCAGCATATCAAGGACAAAATTCAGTATTAGTGTGATGCATTTTTTGCATCAAACTTCATAAAGAACATTTCAGCTCTGGAAGTGTTAAGTTTATTGTCCCTCACTTCCCCACCATGATTCTTCTTTTTTCATGTCAACTGCAAGTGATTTATGCAAGTACAAGTCCTTATTCCCCAAATCTGCAAATGCAGGATGGAAGAAATTCCCAAGTCACAGGCAAGAAAATATTCACTCCCTGAACATTATTCTGAAGGGAGAGGACACATTCTAGGGATCTGAAAATGTCTCTGTGGAACAACCTGGGTTAGAAATCCCTCCAGGACCACAGATCCACCTGGCATTTGGATCTCCTGCTCTGGTGAGGGCTCTCCAGCCTCTGCAGGACACGCAGCACGTCTCAAAACATTTTGCTGCCCTAATGCTGCTTTGCATCCCTGCTGGATTTTTTCCACCCGTGGGGACAAGCCCTGAGTGTGACTGAATTCCTTCTGACAGCTTGCCTGTCATATCAGCCAGGGCTGAGTCACAGCAGCAGAACAAGGGCAGCCCTTCCCCGTGCTCCAAACCCAGCACCAGAGGAGGAGTGAAGAGGGCACAGCTGCCTTGCTGCCCCTGCCTTGCTCAGGGGATGGCTCTCAATGAACATCCAAAAAAATAAAGAGGAGAGAGGGAGGAAAAGGAGAAACTCACAAAACCCACATAGCAATTGATTCCATTCAGCACAAAAATCCAGCACCACTAGATCTGAGCAGTCTCATTGCTGTAGAGCATACAAGAGTTGTATATAGATACTACTTTAATGTATGTATTCTTAGTAACTATTAATATATAGTTACTATTTTAATAGAGTTAATATTAGTTAATATAATTAATATTTTAATAATGAAAATGCTGATAGGCTCTGAAAGTGATTTGGCTCTATTAATCATGAAAATAAATCCAGGACTGACAGAGGAAGGGAGTAACTCACACATGACAACAAAACAAGATAGAAAATTAAAACATAATGCAAGTGTACATAGAATATAAGGACATGCAGTGACAGAGCACAAAGAAATGGCCTTTAGCTTAAAGAGATCAGGGATGGGTTAAATATTAGGAAGGAATTGTTCCCTGTGAGGGTGGGCAGGCCCTGGCACAGGGTGCCCAGATTTGCTGTGGCTGCCCCTGGATCCCTGGCAGTGCCCAAGGCCAGGTTGGACACTGGGGCTTGGAGCAGCCTGGGACAGTGAAAAGTTTCCCTGCCTTCAGGGAGTGGCACTGGATGAGCTTTTAGTTCCCGTCCAACCCAAACCATTCTGTGATTCCATTCTATAATGAAGAGGAGAAGCAGCATTACCATTTGTTACTGCTCACATTTTTTCCTAAACTGCTTCCAAGGTCACCACGATGCACTGATTTTTTGTTTACATCTCACTAAATTAAAGGAAAGGGAAATGCCCTGGCATTCATGGCTATTTTTATAGAAGACTAGAGCTATGACAAGCTACTGCAATCTTAATTAAAAAGAATACCAAAAAAGCAAGATTTTTCACTCTACCTATCACTTGAAGGGGAAAGGAAAAGAAGATAAAAAAGAGAAAAAAGGTAGGTGCAAAACAAACCTTCAGGATTTAATTTTGTTTCTTAACCAACCAAACAACTTATGAAATGATCAGTACCTTACCAACTGCAATCTGGTACTCTCTTTGTCATGGGCTTGCTGTATAATTCATCCAACAGAGCTCACAAAGAAATAAGTATATTAATATTATTATAAAATAGACATAATCCATGAGGAATTTCTTTTCCTCAATGGGAGACAAGATCTCAGGAATTTGGGTTTTGCTGGAGGAGGAAAGGTTTTAAGAAGAAGGTTTTAAATTAAATATATCTCATATAAATTAAAACAACATCATTCAATATTAATGTACCATCTAAAATGGAGGGGAGACACTGCCAATGTAAAAATAAGTTATCCAAGAGTATTTTAACATTCTGAATGATCCCAAGATAACATTCAGTTTGGAAATGGCACGTTTAGCATGTTAATCTGTTGAGGAATAGAAATATGAAAATATAATGAAGATGGTACAGAATGAGTATATAACACAGATTTACATATTATATACTCTTGGTAAAATACAAGACTAATTTGCCTTGAAGGCCTCTTTGTTTATCTGAAAAATAAGCACACAACTTGCTGGGCTGTTACTTGGAAAATCCTGGTTTCCATTTTGCTCCCCCCATCAGGATTTCTGTGTCACATCAAGGCAATCACAAGCCTCAAAGACCAGAGGCAAAAAACAGCATTCTTTGAGCTTCATTGAAATTTGGACACTTAAATACCAGTGACAACATGAGACTGGGCCTTTGGTGTATTTTCCATTAGTTTTTTTAAAAAATAACGCATCACTTTTTCACTGAAAAGAAAATGAAAATGAAAATGAAAATGAAAATGAAAATGAATGCAATGAAAACGAACTCCTTGCAGGTTCTTGCAGCCAAGGAAGGTATTTCTGACCACACTGGTGTCAGCTTACCCTAAACAAACCTGTTCCCTTCCAGTTTTCCTTGGGAACACTTTACAGAGACCAAGCCTCAAGAGTAACTGCACAAATTCGTTTATTTTGTTATCACTTCTGGGAGAAGGGTGACAGCATTCTACGTAAATCTTAGTGAAAGGAAAAAGAATTCTTCAGTGTTCAGTTTCTTTTTTTTAAAAAAAATAAATCACCTTTTTTTTTGTGTAACCGTAGAATAGGGTGTAATTCCAAATGTCCGAGTACCCATCACCTGTGCTCCAACAGTGGCTGATAAAGGATGTTTAGGGAAGGTCTGTCACAATCCTTTCCTAGTGGTGACAGCTAATTTTAAGCCCAGTATCACACAAATAACTAGAATTACCTTTGCTGTTTGCAGTGCTCTGCACTCATTTTCTTCCCCAATTGCCATTTTATTCCCCATTATTGCGTGATCTTTCTAACTCTTTGCAGCTCTACTTCTGTGCATTTTGGGCTCTCTTGAATAGTGCTCCATCAGAAGATTTTAATATTTATAACCTCCTTCAGTTCATTTATGTCAACCAACCCATGAACCAGCACAGATCACTGACAGTGTTTTCTCTCCAGCAGGAAAATCAATTATATGTTTCCTATTTCTTCCCTAGCCTATCATTAATCTACATGAGGACCTCTCTTACCCCATGGCATCTCTCTTCCGTACTGCTTGATATGACATTTTGATGAACTTGTTTTAAAGATCTAGTTATGTTATACTGACTCCATTCTCCTTGCCCACCTGCTTCGATTCCCTCAAAGAAAAAAAATCTGTAATAATTTGCCAAGCACAACTTTCCTTTTCTAAGTCTGTCAGATTTCTTTCCCCAGTGCATTGCATTTATTTGTGTGCTCTACAAACTTTGTTCTTTAAGGCCTGATAACTTGTAATTCTCCACCTTAGTCCTTTAAGACAACAAAAATCTGTGACATTAAGTACCCAAAAAAAAAATAGCAAGAACACATCTGATGTCTGGCATTTTAAAGAAGTTTAAAAAGTTATTTTAAATTCATTTTCTAACATAACTTCCTTAGGGACTGAGATGCTTTGTCCCAGATGCCCGTTTTCAAATGCTGAGGTTATTTGGGACTTTTCTAGGTTCACTATCTTTCACCTTCACTTTTTTTGTCCATGACTGCAGGATTTAAAATGGTTTTTCTTCAAGATTTCAGCCCTGGAAGACAAATTCTCACCAAGTACATGAGAATTTCTTGCCAATTACCCCCACACTTGTCAAATCCCCCCTATCTTTAAGTTTGAAACCATCTGTTTGCTTGTCCTGTTTTGGTTTGTATCACATCCCAGCTTACCTTTAAATATTTCCTTTTCCTCCTATAAGTCTTACTCCTTCTCAACACTATTTTATTTTAAACTCAGTTTTTGGGGCTGGGCAGATGATAAAAGAATCCTACAAGAAAAGGCTGAGCAGAGAGCTCCTAAAATTCAACCTTTTATTCAAAGAATCTGTTTCAAGCAAGTCTTTCTCTATTATTTCCTGTGTTGCTGGTACCTCTTGGAATGTTCCAGCTGCATCTCTTGTGCCAGACCAAGACAAAATCACCTTCCCTGGAGACTCCAAACCACAGCACCCACCTCTCCCCTCTCATTTTCATGAGCCAAATCTACCTAGCTGAAAATATACACCTTTTTCATTCATCAGTCACATTAAACCATAATATTTAAGGCTTAATACAATCACTGTATTTGGCAAAATAGTTTCTCCCACACACACTTCTGCTCCTAATCAGAGCTAATTAAGTATGTGCATCATACAAATTGACAGCTATGTAGATTTTGAAGCAGAGTTTAAAGTGTAAATAATGATGAGATAAAAGGGATCTTTCGAGCAAAATCAAAGTATCAAGTAGTCATTATGTGTAATCACTATTACAATTTAATGACATTTGTGCTAGAATAGGAATATGAACAGGAATTAAAGTGTCTCATATATATTACTACATTTTAATTTTTTTTTTTAACTCTGTGTTGGTTCCAAAGGTTTGGGTTTTTTTTAACTCTAGGTTGGTTCCAAATTATTTTTTTTTAACTCTAGGTTGGTTTACAAAACTTCAGCCTTTGCTTGAGCCTTCAGCAGGTGATTCTGCTGCAAACACAGAACCCAAGCCAGCTGCAGTGGCCTGGATGTGAGATGTGAGGAGGACATGCTGTGTGTGGCAAAGATTCTAATATTTATCCTTTTTATCTTGCTTTATGTGTTAAATATCAATTTTTTGACTGGAAAGCCATGACTGGGGGCTGCTACCCCATCACACAGACAAATCTGTGCCTAAGATACAGAGGGAACCTCAAATAGATGAGACAATGACACACAAACCTGAATAAAGGGGTAAGGGGGAGGCAGAGGAAGGAGGAATAAGATTCCTTGGCTCCCATGAATCTGATAAGCAGCAAATCATGAGAGAGCAGAAGCAAGAAATAAAAAAAACTGATCTGCTTTTAAATTTCCTATGTATTTGTAAATACTATTATTTTATGACCAGTTCAAAGGTTAACTACAGGAGTCAGTTTTGTCCATCATCAGGACAGCAGGTTTGCAAACATCATTGTCTTTTTTCAGAGAGATGTTTCTATATCTAACATTTCTCAGGGGATCAATTCCTGAACGTGGCCTTAACAATATTTCAATGCATCACTGAAAATGCACCACAAGAAAAGCAAAATAAATGAAACAGAAGGCCAGGATTACTGAGTGACAAAAAAATACTGACTTCCAAATGTTATTTCACCCAAAAGTTTGTATGAAGGGGACAGGACATAAAGGACACACTAATCAAATAGAAGACCTTATGTAATCTGTAGAAATATCAGATTGTGCAGCAGCACCAGTTTAGTTCAGGGCACAGACTGATACCAAGGTATCCCTAGGGCTTGTTTGCATTTCCTAACACAGAATTGATGTAGCAGAGAAATTTTGGGGGTTTATCTAGCAGTATTTTTGCATTTTTCCATTTCTTCCTTTCTTCACTCGTATTTTAATGAAAGGTGTCTTGGTTTATTGATTATGATCACCTTGAGCCACTTCCAGTTGTGAACTGAAAAAATAAAACCCAGTAAGATGAACTGATTGGTGAAATCCCTCTTGGGTTGTTTTAAGGTTTCTGGCCTTAAAATAAAATAATTTCTAAAAATATACCACCCAACCAAACCATCCCATCCCCTATATAATTCACATCTAGATTTGTCCCATCAAAACTACTCTAAACATTTTGGGTTGTTTTATTATTCTACAGTGAAACCAAATACTTGCTTTAAGCCTGTGCCTATTTTTAATGGCCTGTTTTAACTCTCCCATTGATCTGTTGTCATGTTTAATCAAGACAACAACAAAAAAAAAGAGTAGCAAGTAGGGTAAGCTTCAAGTACTGCACATTTAATTACATCAAGGATTCGTTGGGGAGGAAGGGCATAAATTGACCTTTGTATCAGTTTTCATGAGCTTAGGTGTTCTTTTTAGACTCCCAGAATATCAACACTGAAAATGGGAAAATAAAGTGGTTCTGTGTTTGAATTAAACAAAAGGCCACCCTAAGGAACAGCCTGCAGAAGAACCAGAGTAGCAAGAAGGTATTTTTAGGTTTTTCTAGTCCATCACTCACCAGCACAACCCCTCCCCATCCTGAACAAGGTGCACACAAATACCAGAGCTGTTTTTCACATCATTTAAAAGAACAATGCCACAGCAGTGCAGACACAGTGTGTTTACCTGGGCAGGCTTGAAAACAGAGCCAAGGGAACCTCACTGGGCTCACAAAGCCAAGAGGAAAAATGGGGAGAGACTTTTTACAAGGGATGGAGGGACAGGACAAGGGGAAATGGCTTCAGACTCAGGGTGTGTTCAGATTAGGATAGAATTGGTTAGATAGAATTAGGTTAAATATTAGGAAAGAATTGTTCCCTGTGAGGGTGGGCAGGCCCTGGCACAGGGTGCCCAGATTTGCTGTGGCTGCCCCTGGATCCCTGGCAGTGCCCAAGGCCAGGTTGGACATTGGGGCTTGGAGCAGCCTGGGACAGTGGAAGGTGACCCTGCCCATGGCAGAGGGTTGGAACTGGTTGATCTTTGTGGTCCTTTCCAACCCAAACCATTCTGTGATTCCATGATACAGAAACCTGATGCTTTCATTGTTCAGCTGGTATAACATGTTCAACAGGGGATTTAAAACAGTCTTAAATTCTAAGTTCCTTCTCCTTAAGGAGACTGGAAATAACTTCTTTCTTCCATATACCTTGGGATCCTTACTCTGTGCACGTCACTCTCTAATAAACAAATGCAATTGATCTGGTGGGAAAAGAGACAAGCAAATTATGCCACACAAGCACTGCACCAAGCTGAGTCTTTTAACTGTTAAAAGCATAATTAGTTTCTCCCTCTTAAAAATACACAAAATATCAGATGAGTCCTAGAACTGCCTTGGGGATGATGAGTCCCATTTTGTATTTCCCAGCAGCCTATGCTCAGATGATGTCATGTGTCTCAATCTGGAATGTTAAATTTGGACAACAGGTCTCACATGCAAGTAACTAAAAATAATCAGAAGGAGAATAGCCCAAATTTCGCAGGGAGGCCTGTGCAAGCAGAAACAGCTCTCTCCATTATCTCTATTTGGTTGACATCTAAATACAGTTTTACAATAGTATTGGTATTTTTTTGCAGATTAAATTTGGATTTAGCAAAACACAGGTAACACTCATGACAAGAAATAAGAGTTTATGGGGATTCCAGAATATTAATAAACCAGCAGATTCAGTAACTGCATTCTGACTTTCTGAAAACCTTATGTGTGATAACTTCCATTAGAATGGTGAGATGATTCATTAACATGTCAAGTACAGGAACAAGATAAATAAATATATGAAACAGTTTAATCTCAGTTGGTTTGCTGTAGACCTCATTATTAAAGAAAACATATGTTTACAGGATATTTTTATAAAGCACAGTATTTATTACAATTGCAAATGCACGTTTTAGTCCCATAAGGGGATGAAAACCAACTCAGACACCATAACTGTCTGCAGCAGAGACCAGAAACTTCCCTCACAAGATGAAATCTGGGAGAAACCATCTAAGAGAAAAAAACACTCAGAAGCAACACTGTTGGCAGGTCTACATGGAGTATCTGGGGCTGGTGTAAAGGAGGGGAATGGAAACAGAGGGGTAAAACCTTTATGAATTATATGATTATTTACTGGAAGGACTAAGGCAGCTGCAAACTCCACTGGGGGCAGGGACATGCACCACTGGTTGTGCAAAAGGATCTGCAACCACTGAGCCATTCTGCTACCACAAAAACAGTTTTGAAGTCTGCTTTGCAATGCCTGCACTGAATTACTGCCTGATCTCAGGGGCAGCTTTGCTGCAGGAATGTCAGTCCCTGCTTGGCCCTCACTTTCCATCCCACCTGTGCTGGCAGGAGCCAAGTGCCAAAGAGCACCAAGCACCACAGGTTGCCCAGGCTGGGCACCCTCAGGAATTCAAAGGTGTCTGAGAGATGATGTGACACAAATCTCCATTCTCCTGCCTGAAGCAGGACTCAGTGTTGGAGTTCTAGAAACTTAGGATTTGGGGTTTTGGTGTATAGTAATACATTTGAGTCAAGATGGAGGATTTTGGGTGTTGTCTAAGTCCTTCTCCTTCATTTTCTTCTTCCTTCTTCTTCATGAGTTTGGGTGGTTTTCTGTAATTAAGTGAAAAAGGTCCACACTGGGGGCCTTGGGTGGTCATTATTGGGTCAAAACTATAAATAATATTGGTGCCACCTGGCTAGTGGGTAATTATATCTTAAAAGACCTTGGAAAGAGTTAGAAGCACTCCATTTTACCTTCATTTTCTAAGAGCTCACAGCCCATGAGTCTGTAAATACTGTAAATAGATCAGAGATAATAAACATTCCAAGTCCAAACTCGAAGTCCACGTTTCCCCTGTGTCTCTATCCCAACCTTTGTAAAAGAAGAAAAGAAGCAAAAACCCACCACAACCCAGCACACAGGGAGGGTTTGCCCACACTGCTGAGGAACACCTTTGTGGGCCCTGTGAGCAGTGGTGACACAAACACTGGTGGCTGAAAACCAGGCAAGAGCACTCCATGAGCGAGGCTTGTCAGGATGCACACAAAGAGCTGGCAGGAAAAGAGGGAGAAGTCAAGAGCCTTGAAGCACACTTTCAGTTCCTGGCTTTTGAAGGCCCAGTAAACATCATCCTGATGCAAATGCAGCATTACCTGCTCAGATTCCTTTGTGATTTTACAATGTAGAGTCAACTTAAACTAACAATTTTCACACAAAAGCATTGTTACTTTGAAGAAATACCTAATGCTTTTAAGAAAGACACGATTGTTTAAAAAAAAAAAGCCACCTATTTTTTACAAATAGATCATTCTGAAAGGATGTGCATTGTCTACATGGAACATGCACTTTAATTTATACACATCTGACACTAAAATGCCTTGTTATTGTTGAATTCCTTTCCTGAGTACACACAAACACCCACTTCTTCCTGGTCTTAACATTTCACTGAAAAGAGCTTCCTCACTCCTGTTTGGCATAATGAAGAGAAAAGGCTTTGAAACCAAATGAGGGGAAGAAAATAATAAGGCTACACACATTAGGCTTTTACTAACTTGAACAGCAGTTAAGCACAGAAATGATCTGCTCAGGGAGGGAACTCAGGGACTGTCATTAGACCTGTTAAGAATATGATCAGTACAAAACTCAAGGGACCACCACAAGATGGAAGGTTGTGGGGCAGAAAAATAAAATTTTTAAAAAAAGTAATTTAAAAAAGGGTAAAATAAAAACCTAGCACACACTTCTTGTTCTAATTAAAGGACCAACCAAATGAGCCAGGAGGTGGAGAACAGAATCTAAGCCCAGCACCTAAAATATAAAACAGCAATTTTATCAGGCTTTGGGAAAGAAACAAAATAAAAAGCCCAAGCTAGTGTTTTTTAAAACACTGAAGCTCACGTGATGTTAAAGACAGAAAGGAGCAGCTATTTTTGTGTTTCTAAATGCCCTTAATGCATTTTCTAGTGGTTCATATTCTAGCAGTATGCTTCTCATGCACTGTTCTTCAAGTGACTCCACTCAAATAATAAGGTCTTTGAACTGACCTTGTGAAAGTCTTCCCTTGGAAATGCACAGATAGAAATGAACTTTAAAGGTCAGCCTTAGAGGGGAGAGAAAAAAAGATCTGGTTTCCAGGCTGCAGCTCATATGTGCAGGTAAGGGGTGGCTGCGTTGCTTGCAAATGAGAGCTGTAAGATGGAAGCAGACTGATTTTCATTTTAGTTCAGGAAATCAAAACAAAAAATTCTAATAGACTTTCCTGGATATAACCTACTGGCAGTGCACTTCGTAGCCAAATCAGTCATTTAAGAGCCTTTGGAGATTTGGTGAGAGGCGACAAAAGCACCTCCTCCCTCAGGACCTGAATCTTGCCCTACACAGCACCACTCCAGGGAACACCCCAGGCACCAAACCGTGCCCAGCTTTTCCACAGTCAAAAGGGATCTTTCCCACAGACCAGGAGAGGTCTGTAAAGCAAACATACTGTTGGAATTCCTGGCTCTTTTTCCTGCTCCAAGGTCAGGGTAAATAAAACTCAGGAGACATTGTTTTTGATGTCTCACTCTGAAATTTATTATCCTCATGTATTACAAAGTCAAGAGATGTGAGCTCTCCCTAACAAGCTGAGAAAGTGAGCTAAAATGATGTCTGTTCACGGCTATTTAAGTCCCAATTATCCAATAAACAGTTGACATCTATATTATTTATGGTTTTGACCCAATGACTTATCACCCAAGGTCTGCAATGCAGACCTCACTAACCCATCAAAGGAATCACCCAAACCCGTGAAGAAGGAGGTGAAGACGAAGGTGCAAAAAGACAACTAATCCACACCCACAGTTCTCCATTTTGGCTCCCATATATCACCATACACTATATTCCCAAACCTAAGTTTTTCACCCTGTGAGATCACACAATGCTATCCAAACTACAACCCCATGATCCCAGTGCTATCACTCATTTTTGGAAGCCTGTTTTAAGGCCCCAGGTCAAATGCAGTGCTTCCCTGGTGGTCTGTGCCTGTCAGCACAGAGAGTCCAAAACTCTAAGCATCCAGAGTTTCCCACAACACACAGCTTTTCTCCTGCTGGCCACGGGTTGTGTGCAAGGCAGAGGTACAGGAGTTTTTCCTTGCTTTTCCCAGCTGGAAGTGGGGTCACCATGGGCACAGCGAGCAGGGAAAGGAGAGAATCTGTGGCCTCTCCACAACTTCCCCATCCAGCACCACATCCCTCCTCCTCTCAAATGTCATTGGCCCAATTGAGGAGAAAAATAATTAGTTTCACTCTACTTCCTGCTAATTACAGAGTGTGTAATCTGCCAAACGATGTAGAGGCTCGTGTTGGCTGTGGCCTGCTGCCTCCCCCTGCTATCGCAGGCAGCGAATGGCTTACCAGTGACAGCTGGCAAACCAGCCTCTGGGAATAAAACATTTTAGCACTTCATAAATTTCTAACAAGGTTTCAAATTGCTTCAGTTTCCCTCCTCTCAGCTCTGTCAGCCTAGCAAAGGAGTTGGGGGGGGGGGGACAGAAAGCAGGGAGGGGAGGTGAACACTAATTAAATACGCAGCAGAAAAGTACAACTTGTAAGATAGTTCATTATTTGGAATAACCAGCGATTAGACCCCAACTCCTGAGGAAAGTTGGATGTTTCCTGCAAGGCACTGGCAGCGGGGAAAGCCAAAATACATCCTTCTGCCTCAAATTCTCAACGTAGGAGCAAGTAAAGCACTTTAAAGTGCAGCTGCATGACATGATAAAACTTAATGGAAGGTGACACACAATGCACTGAAAACTCGGAGGGAACATGCAGCATAGTTGGCATTAATGTTAAGGCTTCATATCACCATTCAGATAACAAATGGTTTCCAAATCCCCCCATGAAGCTGCCATCAGGATAAAAAGCTGTCTTATCATTATTACTATTGATCAGACAACATGCCACATTACACTGATTCTGACATCCTGACCACAGGAATGTGCCTGGAATAAAAATAATAGGATGCAAACAGCTATTGATCATATTTATACCAGGCTCTCTCACAGGTGTAAGTCAGCAACTCTCCATTCAGTATGAACAGACAAAACACAGGACTGATTTAGAGGCCAGATGTCCCAAAAAAATCAAATATTTGTGCATTGGACATTACAGAAGTGTTGTAAAACATGGAGATTTTACATAGGATTGTAGGAAAGACTTAAGTAGAAATAGGTACTTGGTGACAACGGAATAAATGTGTTCAATAGCAAATAAACAGCCCAATAGAATAATAGTGTCATGTTATTGGAGCTACACTTCTTTTGCCAAAATTGACCCTTATTTTGCCTTCATTTTACTAGCAGTTGAAACAAAAAGCCAGTAACTGAACACATTGATTCTTTTTCATTATATTTAGCTCTGAAAGCTCAGAATGGTGCTAGTTTCAATTGGGGAAATAATAAAAAACAAAGAAGAGGCAGAAAGGTACCAAATCTGACCTGTGTCACACCTGAGAGTCCTTCAGTACAATGCAAAATCCTTCAGGAGGGAATTAAAACAAAAAAAATACCCAAACCCTAAACAAATGTACAGCAGAGCAAGTGCTTTTATATCACAAGAAGAAAGAATTTGCCATCATCACACCATTTGTGTGTCCTCTTTCCAGGAGAATCTCTATACCACAGATATCTTTCAGATAAAGATATTCACTTGGAAATATGTTTACTTTTAAGTCAAAGCTCAATGTCTATGGAAAAAGGTTGTCAAACACTTGGGCATTTTCATTTGAGAAGGCTGAGGCACTGAGTGCCTTATTTGCCTCAGTGTTTAATGGCAAGATCAGCCTTAGGAATCCCAAATTCTTTCCCCAGAGACCAAGGAGAAAGGCTGGAGCAAGGAAGACCTTGGTGGAAGAGGATGAGATCAGGGAATACAGAAATGAACAAGACTTACATAAATCCATGGGCCCTGGTGAAGCATTTGATGTTTCTTCTGTAAATGAAATTCACCTACTATTTCTTAACTCAGAAGTTCACCCACAAAAAGTAATCAAATTTTGCTTTCTGATGTCCAGCATTTAATTTACTGTGTTTAAAGGAAGTCAAAATTCACCTGTTTTCATTCTCTTGCTGCTTCATCAGGAGGCAGGAGGGATCTTAAGCTTAAGGGAGACAGGGAAAAAGGTGTAAGAAGAGGAAGAAAGGGAAGGAAAGAGGAGGAAAAATGGGCTGGGGGGAAGTGAGAATGAAAGCAGAGCAAGAGAAGACCTGATGAAGATGCATACAGCATTTCTATCAGAACTTAATTCTAAAAGAGATCAGAATTCCAGACTCAGGCCAACAGAATTAAATCCAAAATCTTTACTTCACTGTCATTGCTCAAGCACAAACTTAAATATTCTCAAAAATTAAACCATGACCATCACCAAGCACAGCCTTAATGTTCTGCTGTGAAAATGAGTGGAAAACATATTTTAAACCAATTTTTGTTCATCTTACCCAAGTGACTGCTCAAGCAATAATTCTGGAGACATTCAGTGCTGCTGTGATGGAGACCTGGCTGCTGCTCCATATGTCTGTAGCCATGGAATTTTGGGCAAAGGAGATGCCACTCATTTCAGCCATAGCACCAGAAGTTCCAGTCAGCAACATTCAAGCAAGAAATAAAATACATTTAAAACAAATAAATGACTCTTAGGGGAAAAAGAAGCATAAAAGTGTGTTCAGGAGGCCTGAAGCTGCTCAGGAAATAAACCTTCTGTGTTATTTAATAATTAAAGAAGCAATAACAACCTTTAAAATGACATCTTCTTCTCCCCAAATAGGGGTGCAAAGGATAAGTGTTATTTTTCTCTCAAGTGAAAAAAAGAAATGATACAGAACAATTTTATTCTGACCAGGAAAAAAATTAAGTTTTGTATGAAAGATGGCACAATGTAACCTGCTAGCTTTATTCTGAAAGCACATGTAAGAGTTGACTAATTTTTGCTGCACTTTTAAAACTGGCGATAAAAAAACATTTGCAACTTTATGGAGTATGTTGTTGAATTAGAATTTCACCAAAGTAGTTCTCCTCTTTAAAAACAAAGTTTTGACATGTTACATGACATCTGGAGCAAGTCTCAGTAGAAAATACAATTAAGAGAAAAAAGTGGCAGTCTGTTGACTAGAGAAGAAAAAAATGAAGATTTTAGGTTTGCTTTTATAAGTGTGGGAAACCCAGAAACTTCTCCCCATCTGGGATACCCTTGGCCAGGGATGTGGGTCTGGTTTTGCAGATCCCATGGGGAGGCTGAAGGATCCCTGTGGGCAGAGTTACAGGCAGCTCCCCACACTGAAACCTCCCCAGACACTCCTGTTTGTGTGTTCCAGAGTAAGGAACCCTCACCCCACATCCCTGTGCACCATTTTGGGGCCCTCTCACCTAATCCAAAACATGTGATACCTCCTCTCCTTACTAAAATGAGCAGGCATGCAAATTTGTAATATCCTTCTTACAGCCTATAGATTTTTCCCTTGTAGAAACAAGACATTTTTCTCTAGAGATTTTCCCCCCTCACTGTTTAAAGCAACATCACTTTTTGCAAATAAGAAGTCAGCAGAGCCATCACCAGCTAAAGTTCACCTTTATTTTACTCTCTTGCAGTGGGATAAGGTCACAAAAAAACATTCTGGGTCAATCCAAAGCTTTTTTTTTCCATCCTGGAGCACATGCTGCTCCTAATCCCTGCTCTCATTAGGGCCAAGAACACATCCACAGGCTGAAGTAACCTGCATTACATAATTGGAGGGACACTGTCCTGGGAACTTCCTGCAGCAGCACCAAGCACACACAGCCATTAAAAATGAGCAACACTCATCACCTCACCATCAGAGCAAATTAAACAGCAGGACAAATGTGTAATGGGCAATATTTTGTGCAGCACAGCCTGAATAAAAATCTAATCGTGTCACCCTCTTGCCTAATCCTCCCAGGACAAGTCACAATCTCCTCCAGAGACAGTCTGAATGCACAAGGGTGACCTAAGCCTGGCAGTGCTCCCAAAGCAAGTTTGACTTTCATCTTTGACAGGCAGCAAGGCTGACCAGATTAATGGGTCTGCCCAGGGGCTGCCTGGCTGCTGGTGCTCCCTGTATTGTGAATTCTGGCCCCCAGGGCTGCCTCCCCACCCTGCACCACCTCTCCAGCCCTTTATCCCCCTCTTCCAAATGGGGGAAGGCTGGGCTGGCACTGTGACCCAGCCAAGGGACATGTGGCACCTGAGCTCCCAGGGCAGTGGGCTCAGGGTGCTGTTCCAGCCCAGGTTCTGTGTCTCTAAATTGAATTTCTCACCAGATGTGGAAATAGCAGTGCAGGGAAGCGAGGTGGCTGATGCCAGCACCTGCTACAGGTGTCAGTTCTGAGAGCAGTCATTGCACCCACACAAAGGAAACAAAGATTGAAGGTGTCTCATGTTGGTTTAATGTAGAAATCCCAGGTGCTTTGCTGGCCCTGGCTTTGCTCCACTTGTCCCAAGCCCAGCCCTGCCAGAAGTTCCTCTTCACTGCATAATGCTGTATTCCATCTGGTTTTTATTGCCCATAATAATCTTTTAATTCCTTGACCTTTCCTTAACCCAAATTTTCCAGATCCCAAATCTAATTTCTTACGAATCATTAGCTTAGAAAAATCAGAGTGCATCCCCATCAAAAATACTGACAGCTCTCACTGCCAGCTGCTAAAACCCCAGCAATCCCTTCTTCAGCTCACAGATTCAGGCAACAAGTTAACAATTGTAAAGAATCTTCCAAAGTTTTGCCAAACTATTAAAGAAAAAACCAATCAAACAAACAAAAAAAAAATCCTTTTCGTAGTATTGCTCAGTAAGTGAAATGCAAAGTCTTTCATTTCATATCAGCCTGAAAGTTATCAAAATAAATATGGAATGGAGCATATTTTAATTAGATTAAGTCCACATATGGAAAGCCCCTTCTGAGTGATACAATTGCCTCATCACCTTGAATTTACACCTTCCAGGCTTTGGTTAAAGGATAAGGAGTAAGAATGTTTAAGCCCAGGTGAGCCTCCATAAATCTGCACACCCAGGGCTTTCACCATGCCATCAAATATTAATAAGTGCTCTTAGGTTGTTCCAAGTGCAGAGACAACAACTTCTAATTATAAAGCCTAAGATCTTCATTTAAAAACATCTTCACTAAAAGATCCTCATTTAAAAACCTTTCATTCCAAATCTTTTATTCCACATGAATTCTCGTGGCTGGGAGGCATCTGGGATTGAAATACTGCACACCTAAAGCAGAGAACTGGACAACCTTAAAAATGTGTGTTTTATCCAGGTCTTCAAACTCCATGGGCAATCCCAATAAAGTCCAGGCCCATGGATGAACGTGGCAGATGTGGAGTGACAGAAATGTGATTACCACTGAAAAGGACATGCATATAGGTCAACCAGGATATCAGACAGCACCTTAAATACTCATAAAGACAAAAAACCCCCCCCATCTGCTCTCAATTCCATTTACATATAGATGTTAGAAGAGATGTTAGATACCTGGCCGTGATTTACAGGATATTATTACACCATTATGCTGCTGCATTATGAGAGTGAGATAAGCGTTACATTATGATATAATGAGCATATGTTATGCCTAATATCTTAATAGAGAGTTTCATTGACCTTTGAATGTCAAAATTAACAGCAGAATTCATCAAAAATTCTGCTTCAGTTCAATGCAGGGCATGGACAAAAATTGCTGGAGCTACAAAGCACCAGAAAATATCCAACAATGACTTGTTTTAAAAGAATATTACAACTTCTAATACTCATTTAAGTAGAATTTAGACTTTTTTTTATGCTCAGTGCTAACAATATTTTAGGGTACTGCATTTTACCCTGATGAACACACACATTAAGGAGTGATTTTAAAGGAGATATTAACACAACATTTACTGCTATTTTAAAAGTGAAGTGGTGACACAGGAGAGCAGGAGAAGGGTGAGGGCACGTTTCCAAGATGTAAAATGATCTTAGCAGGACAGCTCCGGAGTGATAATTTTATGACATAATTTTAAGACATCATTTTTCATCTTCAGGAGTCTTTCCACAGACAGCATCTGTGCCCTTTGGAGGATGCAAGGAGAAGGCAGAGAGGCTGCTGCTGGTTCTCTCAGCGTACAGAAATTGTCATATCAGAGAGAGTGCAACTACAGAACAGCAGAGGGCTGATAAGGGAACTAAGGAAGATGTAAAACTGGGAATATTTTAGGGTAAAAAAATCAGCCACTACCTTACCACGCACTGATGAACTGCTTATGTGATTAGAGTGTCAGATAATACAGTGATACAGGCAGATTTTCCACCCTATTTCCTGAGGTTATAGATTCATTCCTGCACCAAAAAGGTGAGCCCCAGTGCCAGGGGAAGCACGGGAATCCTCACAACTGCACTGACACATCCCTTTCCAAGCCACAAAAGTGGAGCTGCATCCCATTGCTAAATGAAATTAGTGTTTTACCTTGCATTTTGAAACAGCCAGTTTTAAAGGGATTGTTACACGCACAAAAGAGTTGATTCTTCCAAAAGGTGTGATTGAAAGAAAGCAGAGGAGAGCGGTGTTTCATCAAAGAATTTTCATGTATATTTCAGTATCAAATTTAACAAAATTAAATTAAGTGTCAGAAGGTGCCAGGCAAATCCCACACAGAACTCAAAGAAAATGCTCAATGATTCATTTTTTTACTCTATGAGAACTCTTTGGAAGAAAATGCAACTAATTTTGTTCAATTATGTTTGTATCTGATTTCTAAGGCACAGAAGTTAATGGAAAGACATAAATACTGTCCTCCTCCAAGCATAATTATATCAGAGAGGTGCCCACTGAGGGAGTAGGAGAAATGTTTAAGTTGAAGCATAATCCTGGCAGAAAAACAAAGCTGGCTGTGAAAATATTTAGGGTGGGAAATTAGAAGGCTGGTTTAAAATCAAAACAAATTAAGTTCTCTCCATACAACTGAGAGGTCATCTTACCTCTCCATACACAGAACATGGTTTTGAGAGAAAAAAAAACAGCACTCAAAAACATAATGAGGATGGAAGTTATAGCAGGGATTGGGAGCTAGGGTATAGACTTTATATAAATCTCCAGTGCCACCAGGCAATCAAGATTGCCTTTAAATGATGCTTGAACTACAATGAACAGAGAAGGTGAGAAAAAAAAAAAGAAGGAAAATGTAATTGTTAGCAATTTTTCCAAACTGCTGGAATTTTCACATCTATTTATTCCTATTCCTATCCCCAGCTCCCCAGCTGCCCAAATCTTCCTCCATTCTTATTTTAGCCATTACATTTAATGTTTGTTATAGAAAAGATCTTTTCCCAGACTCTTCGGCCTGTGCACTCTCCTAAGAATAATTTTTTTCCTGTGGTTTGTTGGTTTTTTTGTTGTTTTTTTTTTTTTTTTTCCATCTTAACTTTGAAGTTGCTGGTTTAAAATCAGTCAGGAGTAAAAAACAATTCACAAGACAATTTTCTGATTTCTGTCCTAATCTGTCAGTTAATCCCAGTATAACCAGCATTGTTGTTTCTCATTAAGGCTGCTGGAAGATTCCCCTGTGAAATTTAGCAAGATCACAGTGTTCCTTATCAATAGCAAAATTTCAACACACAGATACAAATCATGGGTTTCCACCACATTTTGAACATATTCCACTTGGAGCCTTGCCATCTTAGGACTACTTGACTAGATTTGCAAGAATGATGAGCTTTAGTTTGTGTAAATCACCAGCTGAAGCTCATTTTCAAATAGAGCTAATCAGAAATTATTACTGAACCCAAAAGTGAAGAGGCCAGCTCTGTGACTGTGCTGCTCACTAGGGCTGCAAACTAATTCATCAAAGTTCAACTACCTGATTTTATAGGTTCTTCAATGAAGAATTCTTTTTTCCTGATTTTACTCCATTAAAAGAAAAATTAAAGGAAGTTTTAGAGGGAAAAATTATTCCCCAGCCACTTTATCACATAATAAAACCATGATCACAGTGAGGCCTGTTGGCACACGGACCCTCCAACAGAAGGCCTGGGGTGATGCTGCCTCTCAAGAGGTGCTTCTGCAGCTTTTCATGCACGAGCCAGGAACAGGGGCTAAGACAGCTCTCAGGGAAGAGAAAAGCAGCTGTTGAACTACAGAAATCACAGAATTATTTAGGCTGAAAAAGCCCTCCCAGCCCACAGAGTCCCAGCTGTGCCTGATGCCCACCTTGTCCCCAGCCCAGAGCACTGAGTGCCACCTCCAGGTGACACCTCCAGGGATGGGCACTCCAAACCTCCCTGGGCAGCCCCTGCCAAGGCCTGAGCTCCCTTTCCATGGGGAAATTCCTGCTGCTGTCCAAGCTGAGCCTCCCCTGGCCCAGCCTGAGCCCCTTCCCTCTCCTCCTGTCCCTGTTCCCTGGGAGCACAGCCCGACCCCCCCGGCTGTCCCCTCCTGGCAGGGACTTGTGCAGAGCCACAAGGTCCCCCCTGAGCCTCCTTTTCTCCAGCCTCAGCCCCTTTCCCAGCTCCCTCAGCCCCTCCTGGGGGCTCCAACCCCTTCCCCAGCTCCCTTCCCTGCCCTGGACATGCTCCAGCCCCTCCAGGGCTCTCCTGCAGGAGCCACACCTGGACACAGCCCTGGAGCACAGAGGGACAATCCCTGCCCTGGTCACACCATTGTCCTGGGTAATCACCACGAGTGAAATGTGCATTATTACCCTCAAAACAAAATATCTGTGTCGTTAACATATGATCCATGAGTCTGTAATACAGCCTTGGGATAATGCTAAAATCTCAAACGTCCAAATATACCCTTGGAATTAAATGCCTCAACTGATCGGGTACAAATGTAAAGAAACCTAAGATCAAAGAGCTTTTTCTTTAGCACTTCTCCTCTACTACACCTTTAGCCTCAATTTAATTCCAAAACCTTGTTTCCCCCTGCACCATGCTCTCCCTCTGATTCTCTTATTAGGCTAAAATTTGGCTTTCCACATCTGCACATTTAATGTACTTTGAATGAGGAAAGGGGGAAAAAAAATCCCAAAGCTTTTCCATCAAATGCTTCATCAGAAATGCATACTCACAAGCTCTTCTTGGGAAATTTAGAACAGAAAAAGGTGGAAGAAGCTCATCAAATCATTAAATATAGATGTGCACAGCTGACCTGTTGGATATCAGAACTTCCATGTATCATGAAGAGAAAATACAAAAACGGGATTCAAATGGAAACTGGAATATTAAAATTTTTTGCACAAAGCCTTTGGTTTCTAAGAGTTACAGCAAAATAACCATAAAATTATTTTAATAGTAATGAAACTTCTCAGTCCTCAAACAGGTCTTTGTTTTAGGGTCATAGAGAACAGAACCACTGGCTGAGGAATTCACTCTTGCTGGTAAAATATCCCAGCAATAGAAAAACTAACACAAATTACTCTGGTGTTAAAACTTTCCCTCAAGTACATGTGTGTATGCTAATCTCTCACTGCCCTGAAGACAGCTGAAGACCTAATTTCATCTTGCTTTCCTAGGTATCAAAGTTATCATAAAATCACAGAATAGTTTGGGTTGAAAGGGAGCTTAAAGATCATAAAGTTTCCAATGCCACAGCAGGGGCACCCTCCGCTATGCCAGCCTGCTCAAAGCTCCAGGCACCCTGAATTTTGACAGTCCCAAGGATGAGGCAGCCACCACTCCCTTTGGGCAACCTGTGCCAGGGCCTCATCAACCTCACAGTCAAGATTTTTTTCCTAATATCCCATCTAACCCTACTCCCTGTTAGAGTGAAGCCATTCCCCCTTGTCCTTGGAAATTGTCTCTCTCTTCATGTTTCTTGTTGGCTCCATCAGGCACTGGAAGGCCACAATTAGGTCGCCCCAAAGCTTCTCCTCTCCAGGCTGAACAATTATATATCCCTGATACCAGGGATTTCCCCAACCTTGGCCTAATCAAATATCATCACTTCCTTACACCTTTCCTGTTGAACAACAGTCACCAGATGCTGCTCTGATTCCATCTCTGCTGATTTTGGTCTCCTCCTGACATTATCCCAATCAAGATCTAATAAAAATCCCCATTTCACACCACATCCAACATATTTCCCTTGCAGCCACCCGCAGATGGAAGCATATATGTACTTTGCATATACAATTTTGAACAGGAAAATTGCATAGCGGAAACTGAAACAAAACAGGAGACTATTAACTGAAAGCAAAAGCAGTAATTTGAAGCAATTAGGATATATTTTGTGCTTCAGATGAGAGCCATCAGCATACAGCTACTATATATACACATCTTTAAACTTGAGGAAAACACAGAGACATAAAGACACAGAAATTTGGAGAAATAAATGTGGCCCTAAATGTAGAAGACTTGAAATTATTAGAACCAAGACACAGGAGTAGAGGGGGTGAAAAATCAGCATCAGGGATATCAGGATCACTAATTATTTTTTTATATTTATAGACCATAGACATAATATTCAAGGTTGAAGATCTTTCAGTAGAGCAGAGTGAGCTTGAGGATGTTTGGGGCAATATTTTGGCATGGTGTCTCTGAGTAGAGAGGGAAAGAACCTGCTAATTCCCTGTTCTTACTCCATTCATCACGGCTGAGTCCAATATAAATAGTTTCACAAGGTCAAAAATAAATGGGAAAACCCATTATCAGTAATACCAAGGAGCCAGTTAGGGCCAGAGGAGAGAAATGAATCATCTTTCGTTACTCTTGAGGAAATGGGATATTATAATTAATGGGGAGAAACTGCATCTATTTCATGCATATAACATGATTTCTAAGGGAACCAAGACATTTTTGACAAATTGGACATTGCACACAACATACTTATTAATTCATAAATTAAAAATACATTCTGTTACCCTATCAAAGGAAATTTTGCTTGTTTCTGTCTCTCTCAGCAATCTTTCTCCTTTTTCTTTTTTATCACCCAAGTTGCCAAAAGAAAAAAGAAAGCTCACATTTTTGAAAGAAAATCATAAAGATCATAAAGGAGTTCACATCCATCTTGAACCATCATGCTTCTCTGCATTTCAGATTGAGTTGAAATTTCTAATTGAAATGATTTTTTCATGAGTTAAACTATAAAGGAGAAATAAGTGATACATTTAAATTATTTATCCATCTTATTTATAATTAATTAGGTTTTTCTCTGTGCACAGCCAGGCTATACCAGAGCGTTTGATTTTTAAAAACTCCTCTATCATCAGGCAACAATGGATGACTGCTTTTCTCATGTCACTTTTGTTTTAGTTTGCTCCAGAGATTCAGACAACTCCCATTCACTCCTTGCTTTAATGCATTAACCCTCTCAAGACACAAAGGACAGCAAAGACCTTTCCAGGGAGAGATGCTGGGCAAAACTGTGCCCAGACCACACCTGTAGGAGCTACTGGAGGTGCAGAGGTGAGGAGGGAAAGGTTTGGATCAATCCCAGTTGAACCCAGGTCTTTCTCCATCATTTCCACTGAAGAACAAGAGGAAAAAGTTGTAGCTAAGTGAAGAGCCTCCAAGGGCACTTCTGGTTTCAAGCAAGGCAAGAAATTTCTTTCCTTCACCTAAAAAAAGGGGGGAAACTGCTTACAAGAACCATGGGAGGCAGGAAATTCTGAAGGAAAATAGGAACAAGATGTTCCATGTCATTCTACCAGGACACTGCTCCAGGTGATGCCTTGGGAAGGCTGACCTGGAACAGAGACTGGACAGAGCTGGAGAATAAAGCAGATATTTATTGAAAGGCCTTTAAGGATCCACCTTGGGCAGGACAAGACCCTGGCCAGGACTACACCCAAGGTGGACCCAAAATGGTCACAAAATGGACAAATGGTCACAAGGTCTCACACTTTTATAAGTTTTGGTCCATTTGCATATTGGGGTTTAATTGTCCAGTTACAGCTTTGGGTTTTGAGGTCCCATCCTTCTTGTTCCTCCCTTCAGCCCACCCTTGTTTGTGCCTTTGGGCCTGAAAGTTGTCCTTGGTCTTCAGCAGGAAAAAGGATTTATTTTGTCTCCCTGCTGTGAAGAGAGCTGACTGACACTTAATATGAGGCTCAGCACTGCACCCCTAGGCAGCACAGAATCTGAAAAACACAAAAGCTGAAACTTAAGGGCATCACAGAGATGGCTCCATCACACTCTGCACACAATGGGAGAAGCAGCAGAACCTCCCCACATGGCACAGATGGACCAGCACAGGCAGCACTGGGAGCTGCTCCTCACACCAGCACCAAACCACCCTCACCACAGCCTAAGGGACCACAATTTTTATCCTGCCATGTTATCCTAGCTGGAAATAAATAGGGAGAAGGGTTGGGGTTGTTTTGCACGCTGGTGTTGAGTGTGGCAGGAAGGGTGTGTAAACCCTCTCAGAGTGGTGCCTTGGAAAGTAAAAAATGTAAAAAAATCAAGATTTCAAAGTTTCCTTTTGTCTCTGGTTAAAATTATAAGCTTTAAAATTATTTGCTTCAAAATCCTAAGTGGAAAAGAAATGATTTAAGATTTCTTCCCTGGTCTCAAGAGTCAGAAACATCCCTCTTTTTGAACAAAGGCTGACAGGCATATGCCATCACAGGGCTCCACACACAGGTGGGCCTTTTCAATGAAAAGAAAAAGTATTTTGCTGTGCAATAAAATCCATGGCAACTTAAAAAGATTTGGGTGATTTTTTCTTTAAGAGACAAAAGGTGCTGCACTTATAAAACAAGAAAAACGTTTTTAAAAAAACCCTTAGGACTGGATAATTTTCACAGATGTATTATTTTTAATGAAGGATTAAGAACTTGCTAAAGTTCACTTTCTCCGAAGGAACCTGTGGAACAAAAGCTGCATTTATCCTGTATAAATCACAAAGCTCAGAATGTGAGACCTCAAGAAAGCACAAAACTCCATGGAAGCAGTCAGATCTCAGCATGCAGTAACACCCCAGCTCTAACAGATATTTTATGTTTTCTAACACTTACAATACCCTGCCCCAATTTTACAAATTACTAAGAAACAATGAGACTTTAAATGAGGAATAATGGAAAGGAGTGCTGAAATCTGCACCACTGAATTGCCACAAGGAAGGGGAGAGGAGGACTGAGCTGCTTCATCCCAAATCTGACTGAGGGGAAAAGTGGCAGCATCTCTGTGCATGCCTGACACTGTTTTACACTACAATGACACAGATTCTGACTTTAGAAGGCTGAAAATGACTCTTTTATTTTTGGGATGTGTTTCTCTTTTACACTATTTTACACAGACCAATTTGATTGGTGAAACAAAGACAAACCTCTTCAATCACACTGGTCAGACCAGAGGGACATCAAAAAGAAGTCCCTCCTAGGAGAAGGAATGAATATCATAGGTGGAGTTTACAAAAATATGTCTCTTGTTTACAGAAAATTCCCTGGGAAAAGAATTTCAGAAAACCAAAACACCTCAGGCACGAAACCAGGGCTACACATGCCCAGCTTGAGGGAGGCTGGGGCATCCCAGAGTGGCTGGAAGGTGTCCCTCACAGCCCCAGAGAGGACACCAGGCTCTGCAGCACAGAGCTTCATATGGAAAACAGGAAAAACAGGGTTCAGTTTTGGGGCCCAGCTGGCAGCAAGCCCAGAGGAGCCCTGGCAGTGCCAACCCAGCAAACTGTAGCCCTGGTTCATGCCTGAGATGTTTTGGTTTTCTGAAATTCTTTTCCCAGGGAATTTTCTGTAAACAAGAGAAGTGTTTTTGTAAATTGTACCTATGTTTTCATTCCTTTTACTAGGAGGGACTTCTTCTTGATGTCCCTCTGCTCTGACCAGTGTGATTGAAGAGGTCTGTCTTTTTTTCACCAATCAGACTGGTCTGTGTAAAACAGTATATAAGGGAGACACATCCCAAAAATAAAGGAGTCGTTTCAGCCTTTTAAAGCTCAGAGTCTGTGTCATTGTGGTGTAAAACAGCATCAGCAAACAGCCAGGACAACCTGAGCACTCCCTGTGCCACCCCTCTGATGCCCTCCAACCCCTCTGTCCTGTGAAAAACTTGCTCCTTTGCACACACAGTTTGTGCACTGTCTCTGTGACACCACAGATCCCCAGTCCTCACCCCTGCCACATCTGACATGGAATTATTTAGGGTGGAAAAGCCCTCTAAGCTCACAGGCTCTGAGCACTAACCTGACACTGCCAAAGTGCAGCACTGAACTGTCCCTGGAAGTGCCACTTCTACATGGGTTTTAAAATCACAGAATCACTGAATGGTTTGGGTTGGAAAGGACTTAAGAGAGCATCTCATTCCACCCCCTGCCACAGGCAGGGATGTAGTAATGCACTCCCACACCCAAGCAGGTGTTTCTATCTGAGGAAAAGAGTTGCAGTTTACCTTTGAACTTAAAAGGAAAATAGACTAGAATCTTCTGGGATACTCTCACTGTGGTTGGTCCAGTGCCAGCACAGGGGCACTGGTTGGGCTTTGGAAATGTACCTCAAAGCCTGTTGCAAATTTCATTGGGCAAGATGCTAAATAGCCAACCTAGACCATCAAGTACTAAAAAGACTGCACAGAGGGGCTCCATCAGTTTTTTTGGACTGCTATGGCCGGTGTAAGAGTGTTCCCTACACTGTGTTTGTATATAATGTATAAAATATATATAATATACACATTATATTTCTTTTAGTCTATGATGCTTGTTATCTTTGTCATTATTAAAACCTTTTGTTTTACAAAGCATGTCTGGAGAAGTAGTCTCACTATTATTAAGCCACTCTGGGAAAGTTGCAGGCCAACCCTCAGACTTGATAAATCTTCATGTATTCCATTCTGGCCATGTGCAAGATTTTATCCCAGGGACACCTTCCACTATCCCAGGGTGCTCAGAACTCCATTCAACCTGGCCTTGGACACTTCCAGGGATCCAGGGGCAGCCACAGCTTCTCTGGGCACCCTGTGCCAGGGCCTCCCCACCCTCACAGGGAAGGATTTACTAAAAATACCTCCAGGGCTCTCTGTGCAAGACCTCCATGGTCACCAGCACAAGGGATTGCTGGATCCTCATGGGGTTTGAAGCCCTGACTGCAGCTGCTCACAAAGGCTCACTGCACCCTTGTCTCACACAGAAAATAACCAAAATTTTTAAAAAATTACAGATCTCACCGCTCCCCAAAACACAGGGAGGGAGAAAGCTCAGTACACACCCACCATCACCACCTTAACACATGCTGTGGGTAGAGTGAATCAGTCAGGATGCTGAAGGCCAGCAGCCAAAACAAATATAAATTGAAAGACAATTAAAACAGATCTCTTCAGTTTGGGGGGCCCATCTTTTATCTACAGTGTATGTTTTACTGGCACATCCAGCTCAGAAAACATGAGGAACTCTGTGAGACACAACTAAGTGTGAACCCAAGGTGAGCAATACACCATCCTGACAGAGGATTCTTGCATTCTTGAAATGTAAGAAGAATTTGATTTTCCCCCAAAATAAATATAGTTTACGGCCCTTCTATGCAAAGCTGCTGTATTGCACTGTTTATTTCTAATATGAATGTTATATAGGATTGCACGTGGCTCTTCCTCCCCCTTAGGGGGGCTCAATTTCACCTTTTGATTTAATCTTGTTTGATGTTTCCCCTCACCATTTTAGAAATGTTTTCAAAGCAGGCAATCTCCTATTGAATCTCCCTCTTAAAATAAAGGCTTATTATGGTTGATGATTTATGTAAGTCAAGAATAGCTTTACAAATCTTCATGCAAATAAGACTTGAAGCAAAAAAAACCCCACAGGGATTCCCTTGCCCTCAGGTACTACAATGTTTTAATTCGGTTGGTTACACAAACCCTACCTTTCCAAAAACCATTTTTTGTTGTTTTTTTTTTTTTTTTCTTTGTCAGAAGCACAAACTTTCTTGCTGCCTGGCCTAAGGGCTTCTTTTGTTTGTTTGTTTAGTTAAAAAGCTGTGGGTTTGGCAGCCTGCCTGGTGATGCTGCACAGCACTGCAGGGATTTCAAGGGCTCTCCTATCACTTGCAGGTATTTTTGTTGTCACAGATTTAGGGTTTGACTCTCAACCCTGTGTTCTACCAACAGCTGCAGGAGCCACCCTCAGACATTGAGCACGACCCCAAGTTGGGGGAGAAGAATTTAGCTTCCCTCTCCCCAGAGCAAATCCCTAGCAAGTAGCCCAATGTAGAGGATTAATGTTTTATATAGATTTGTGGGCGATACAGGTGATCCTGTGGTGATAAAGGGGCATCTCAAGGTGTGCGGCCACTCAGGATAGAAATAAAAATTAAAAATATAAAATATAAATTTTATATCTGTTTATATATACTTTTGCATATAGTTTTATATATTTTTATATTTATATAAATATATATGTTTATATATTATATAAATATATAAGTATGTGAATATATTTATACATAAATATATAAATATATAAATATAAAACTGAATTTTTAAAAATAAAAATTAAAAGAAAAAACCAATAAAAATTTAAAAAAAAAATGGAGGGCAAGATGGAAGAAAGGAAAATTATAAGTTGTCTTGTGATCCTGACACCTGACTTCAAACTGTACCACATTACACCCCTCAGCCTTTAGAAGACATTTCCAAACACAAAAAACTAAAATAACTCTGTGCACCTGAGCAGTCACTTTGAGCCCCCCTGTAAAGCACCTTTCAAGGTCCATCCTTGACACTCAACCAGCACCTGATCAAAAGGTGCATTTACTGCTGCAGCAAGACCATGTGGTGCCCACAGCCAATGCATTGCTGTTGCAACCCTGAAGAATGATGAAACAGATAATAGCAATGACTAACAGAACAGTGTAAATAACACAGGAAAGAAGAATTTAATTTTTCACTCTGTTATGCAAGATTTATTTCACCTACGGAGTTGACTTCTTTAAAAGCCTTGGAGATGATGTTGTGAAATTGAATCACTGTGGCTGAATACTGGCCTCATATCCTCATAGAGCAAATCTCCCAGACAAAAAAAAAAAATGAGAGAATTTAAGTGGGAGCAGGGGAGGGGTTGGAGGCAACATCATTTTTGTCAGATGAGAAAGACTTAATGGCGCCATTAACTTTTATTTATGGAAAAAGATTTGCACAACATGGTCCAGATCTACTAAGAAATCACCTGTAGGAAGGAAGGGGCAGCTCCCTCTTGCCTGTCTGGACACTTCCACCAGTGTGGAAGTTCAGAGGAAAATACCCCATGTTGCTTGCTGGGGGGTTGCTCTGTTTGTTCTAATTCAATCATACAGCTGAGCTGCAGCCCAAACAGATACAGATGGGACCACAACTGGCAGGCTTTAATTCTTCTTACTGATCCTGAAGTGCTGAAAGGAAAAAGAAAATGCTTCATACCAGCTCAAAATTTGTGCTTGTAAGGAGAAGGAGGATGTTGGGACCCTGGGCACTGAGAATTTCAGACTTTCTGTGCCTATAGGCACTGACCCCCAAGAAAACACTGCATTTGACCTCAGGCCGTGGAAAAGGCTTCCAAAAGTGAGTGATAGCACTGGGATTATGGGTGTGTAGTTTGAATAGAAGTGTGTAATATCACAGGGTGGAAAATTAGAGTTTAGGGTTTTAGTATATAGTAATATATACATATATAAAGCAAGATGGAGATTTTGGGGTGTAGGCCAGTCCTTCTTTTTCACCTTCTTCTTCAAGGTTTGGGTGGTATTTTGTCATTGGGTAGAAGAGTGTCAGGGGAAGATGAGAAAGAACACTCCTCCAGAAAAGCCAGGACCTCTTCAGATTCTTGCCCCCAAGTATATCTAAAATACCACAGCACTCCAACCAGTTTTTTTCCCTCCTTTTACTTAAGAGAATTCATTGTTTTAAAGTGCAGCAACACAGAATCACAGAATGGGTTGGGTTGGAAGGGACCTTAAAGATCATCCAGCCCCAACCTCTGCCAGAGGCAGAGCCACCTTCCACTCTCCCAGACTGCTCAGAGCTCCATCCAAACTGGTCTTAAAACACATTTTCAACACCAGAGGCAACTTCCCAGCTGTCCTCCCTTTTTAGGATGCACCCACAAAGTCATATGAGCTACAGCCTGGGTGAAGACAACAAATAAAGATGCAGAGCAGTGACTTTCCATCACACAGCAACAACTTCAGGTTGCTGAGAGTCACTCTCAGAAGGAATTAATTGGTAGCATTTTACAGGCTCAAAAAAAAAAAAAAAATCACACATCCCTCATCTACCTTGTCATTTGATGATGCTGCCTCTACAAATCAGGCAATCTGCATTAAAAACATTAAACTATTTAGATGTATAAAATGAGGCCTATTTTTCCACTGATAAATACATTTAGCTCATCAACGTTAATGGGAGCTCGAGGCAACATAATTACAGAACACATATAATTTGAATTAGCTACTGTGAATCAAAAGTACAGTTAAGTTTTACCCTGTCAACCTCTCCTCTCTGCAGCCATTCACATACACCTTTTTGCCATGTTTTAAGATTGCAAAGCTGCAAAAAAATCTTACTGGTACGAAGTTAAACATATTTCCCTTTGTTTTTAAAGTATAAAAACATCAGCTAATTAGACAGCACTTTTTTAAAGGATATAAATACTTCAAACCCTCTTTAACTTTCTGAAAACCAAGTTGTGTCCTCAAGTCTTATCCAAGTTCATGATGGAGCCTTTCTAACTCTAAAAACTACTTTTCTCCATTTCCACTGATGCACAAACAAAATCTTCATCTTGCCTGCTTTTTATCTCACTCAGTATCCTCAAATTCCACATGAGTGTCCTCTAACTTCATCTTCAATGCCTTTTTTCTCCAGGGAAGAGGAAAGAGATCAAAAGAAAGGAAGTGCAAGGAAAGCAGGGAAGAAAAATTCTTTTGATAAAAAATAGAACTCATGGTAACTCTGTATTTAAAAGAATAACATCAAGTTTTGTTGGAAATTTACATGTCCCCAAATTAAAACTTTAAGTATAATAACTGTCAGGTCAATTATAGTTGTTTACAACGTCTAACAAAAAAAAAAATTCATAGTAATAAATAAGATTGCCCCACCCTTGTATCCAGAGCAGAGAATCTCAAGACTTTCACATAAGTAAATAAAAAATGAGGATTAGCCTCTTTTTTCTGTGGAAAAAAACCCCATTCCATCGAGAAAGAGATTAGAAAATCTCTTAGAAAACATCACCTTCTCCTCCACTTTGTCACAGCATTTGTCTGCTTAAGTAGGGCATCCAGCTATTTTACACTCTGAAAAACAGCTTTTCCCCCCACCTTTATCTCCCCCTGTTAAAAATGTTGTATTTGACAAACTGGACATGATCAGGTGTGTTTGACCAAGGCACACGTCCTGCACCCACATTTTGATTCAAATAAACCACAGAGCTGGGCTTTTTCTGTGGCTACTGTGTTCACAAGATGTTGCTACTGAATTAAAGCTATTAAACACCCCAACCCATTAACTGCACAGATGGTTAGTGAGAAAAGGGGGTGAATTACTCTACCAGACAGTGTTTCTGTGCAAAGGGATAACCAGTTTCTGTAAAGAGTTTATAAACCTCAATATATGCCACTGGCTTCAGCCTTGACAGACCCACCAAGAGCAAGTCAACCATGAATTCTCTCATTGTCAAATTTAATAGAATCTCAGCAAAGGGAAAATCCTCATTCTGTGCTGCAAACATTCAAAGTCACAGCCTGCTGCTTGTTTCTTAATTATGTACAAATCCATTTAGCACTTCCACTCAGAATGCCATTTTTGTCTGACTAAAACTTTGAGGAAGTATTTTTAAAATGGAGGGACAGGGGTCTCAGTCAGGAATTAAGAGCAATTAGAGGCTTTATTTTATACAAGACAAAGTTTCTAACTAAATAAAAAGGGGCATAAATTTTCCAAATTACTTTCTGTCCATTTTTTTTTCCTTAAAGGCAAATCCTGCAAATATTTTTGGTAAATTGTAAAGAATCAGATCAAGTCTTTCTTCCTTCCTCACTTCTAGTCACGCATTCCTATTCTGTGCTCAGTAGAGGCAGATTGTGAAACAAAGACATCAATCATAATGTAATCAGGAATTCATTAGAACTTAATTTTTTACTACGTGGTTAAAAAAAAAAATATAAGAAAAAAATACACACACAAAGAGATAAAAAAAAATTTAAGCAATCTACAGAATAACCACAAGAAGTCTTACTCCATTTTTGCAATGGAAAAGGCTAATTGACCACGTTGAGGAAGTTTTAAGGGTTAAAAAAAGGAATGTGAGTCAAGGTTTGTCGTTCAATCTTTGACCACTACCTGCAGCTCTCTCTGTCGCCAGCCTGAATATCAAATACAAATAATAGCTTAACACTCCTTGTTAAAATTCAGCCTGAATACTGTATTTTCTAGTAAACATTTCTACTAAATCTTCTAACAACAACACAGGTTACCCAGCACTAGAAACATGCTGTGTCTCATTATGCATTTTAACTTTCTCCTTTTCTCTTCAGATGCACAGAGACAAAAAAAAAAAAATACCTTGTGCAGGCTTACCCTTATTTAGGTTTACTACACAAAACCACTGCATTTTTACAGAGCCATGATGCCATAAAATATTTATAAGGACAAACGAAACCAGCAGAGATCTTTGCAAAACCATTTAATACCACCAGCTTTCTCCAGTTCCTGCAGAAGGTGACTGAAAGAATCTTGTCAGTTCAGTAGGAGGGAGACCAACCTAACAAGGCTGAACGTGCTCAGATTTGAGCCAGCAGCACAAGAACACAACCTCGTTGTGCTTTCTTCTCAAGAGATGCCTCAAAGGTTTGTCTAAACAGCAGGGGCACAACGAAGAGGGAATGATCCAGCAAGAGTTTCTCCATAATAGCAAAATTCCCTTTGATTCAGCTGGCAGCACCTGAGAATAATAAGGATTTAGGGTTTTGTGCAGGACGAGTTCAGAAAGCTCAGGCTGAGCAAAAGTGTGTCAGAATGGAGCAATCCTGGGTGGAAATGACTGAAAGGTGACAAACACCATTCCTGTTAGGAGGGAGGGTGCAAGAGAATCCATCCTGGAGACATCAGGTATTTCAGACTGAGGCTACAAGAGAGCTGGAGAGGGACTGTTCACAAGGGTGTGGAGTGACAGGATGAGGGGGAATGGCCTTGAGCTGAAGGAAGACAAGGTTGGTTGGGATAATAGGAAAAAATTCTTCCCTGGGAGTGTGGCAAGACCCTGGCCCAGGGTGCCCAGAGAAGCTGTGGCTGCCCCTGGATCCCTGGCAGTGTCCAAGGCCAGGTTGGAAATTAGGGCTTGGAGCAGCCTGGGACAGTGGAAGGTGTCCCTGCCCATGGCAGGGGGTGGAATTCAATAGTTTTTGTGGTCCTTTCCATCCCAAACCATTCTGGGATTCTGAGCAGAGGCTTCTGCTCCCTGCCCTGGCAGTAGAGAAGGGAGGACATGAGTAATTTTTTCTACCTCTTCACAGAAGGATGACCAGGCAAGGTGGCAAATGGTAGGATTTCACATCCCAAATCTACAGCAGAGCAGCAACACCAGAGGTATTGCTATGGTTTCGTTGAATTTGGGCCCTATTGGGTGGGGGAAAATAGACAATTATCATTGTGTGACCACAAAGTTGGAAAAATATATTGAGTGAATAGTAAATACAGAAAAAAGGAACAAATTAATTAATTTTACAATCTCCTGGCAAAACCCCCAATTCACAGCCACAGGTTTCAACTTGGAGGCAGAAACTGGAGCCAGCCTGGAGGTGCAGAGCATCTATAGAGGTAGAAGAGATTGTTGTGGGGTTTACTTTGTTTTTTGGGGTTTTTTTTCTTTTAAAAAAGCAGGGTGCAACTACCAGGCAATTATTCTGGATATATGGATGGAGGGGACACACAGATTTCAGATTTTCCTGATCAGCATCTCAGGAAACAAATGTAGCTGCCAATTGTCTGTGGGTCACCACCAGTATCATCTTTAATGTCCACAGTGACACTGAAATTTCATTTCCCCAACCCCGGAATACGAAATATTGGATTCTACTAGCCTCCTGGGGAAGCACAGAATTTTTATTTCCCCCCCCCCCTCTCAAATCAATTGCCTGCTGTGACTCCTTAAAAATCTATTCAGATTTTCCCTCTCTCCCTTAATTTTTACAGGATGCAGCCCATGCAAGCTCTATGACTATCTACAAAATAGATTTTATTAAAGAAATGAATGCACGATTCTCCCCTTTGTTCCTCTTGTACCTGGTGCAGAACCTAAATATCAAACTGATTTCAAGGGAACAGGAAATATTTACTTGGTGGAGGAGAGGCAAGATGAAAAAGCAGCTCTGGCACTGAATCTATTGTATCCCATCAGCTTTTCAATCAGCCTCACTAGCAATTTATTTTTCAGTTATGTGCATGTCTGGGTGGGAAAAACAAGGCAGAGAAAGCAAGTTCTGAGCATCAGCAGTAATTTGCAGGTGGCTTCAAAGGAGACGGGGTCAAACACTCCCATGTTCAAGAAAGCAACGCCCACATTCTACCATTTTTAGCTCTTAAAACATGAGATTTTTATCCAGTTCCAGTGGAGGAGACCTTTGAAAAAAAAGGTGACTTTCCCTTGATGACTACCTGTCAGCTAATTATTAGTTTTCTTCCAAGTGCCCCTAAGTTTGCCCATCCTCTCGTTTCCAAGTAAATTGCAATTCCTTGGGAACAGAATATGACATCACAGGAAGGTTTGTGCAGGAGCTCTCCCTGGATGTCTGTTTGTGTTAGTTTCATCATCCATAACAAGTGTTTAAAAAGCAGAAAAACAACCATGATGCATAATGCATTGTGTCATGATGTATAATAATAATAATTAAAACCCCTCCCCCAGCTCCTGAGGTTTCAAAAAAAAAATCTTTCCAAGTAAGCATTTCAGCGGAAAGGCTTTGACAAAAAATGCCATTTAGGGACTTTCAAATTTAAAGCCCTGCAATTTGTCATCATTTATATTAGCAAGAAGGTTTAAAATAAAAACAACAACAATGAAAGGAAGATAATATAATGCAATTTTGTACTTGATGAATCTCCTGTTGACTAAAAACCCCTATGCCTGGCAGTCAGAAAAGTTATTAACCTGCCAAATTACAGATGGAATTGGGGTATTTTTTTTTTCTCCCCCAGAATTCTTTAAGCAGAAGAATATAGAGTATCCTATATTCAAGTATTAGCAAAGGTTACTTGCCTCTGGAATATTGATTAGCACAACCCTTGTGGGAATTATTTCACTTTTCCAAAGCAAATTAAAGATCTGAAAAGCAATTCTCAACTTAACTTCAAATGCAGTTATTTAAAAATGGATGATTAACGCAATTACTGCCTGGCACAGAGAGCACCAGCTTTCCAGAGGCAGCCAGCAGAATTCACAGCCAACCCTGAAATCAGATTACCTTGAAAGAGCTCCCTTGATCCAGGGGAGAAAAAATAAAATTGATACCTGGGAGCTTATTTCTCACCTGAATAACACATTTTTTTTCCTTCTCAGCCACGGACTGCATTGCAGTTGGCTGTGTGTGCTCTCACTCCAGCTCAGGTTTTCTCTGGTTTCCACACTAAAACACACAGGAGGGATTGATTTATTTGCATCCCACGACTCGCTCTCCAATCACCCCCAAGGTTTCTGAAGTGCCTGCTGAGCAGTGCAAACACCACCTAAAATAAGCATTTCTGCAGGCTATTTTCTTTAGCAACGATTCACTCAACAGCAAATTAATCTGGTTTTCCTTTTGGACTTCCATGTAGGAACCAGCAGCATGGAGTGCAGCTATGGAGCTCCTGAGCATGGGATATTCTCATTTTTTGAGGAACCCATGAAAACCAAGCAGATTTTTCTGCCACTGCACCTGCAAACAGGTGACAAAGCAGGGATTTGAGCTCAGGTCTTCTATGCTAATGCTAAACCACATAACTCCGTTCTTCTGCCTCGTTCTGGAGTCATTAAGATCCAAGACAGTTTCAAAATCCTGGCAGAAATATTTCCACTGAAACTTTATGTCAATCGCTGCCGAGTTTTAAAACACCAATACATCCTCCTGCTAAAATAAGGATTTGATAACGCCAGTAATACGCATTTCAGAGGTAATTATTTTAGTATTTTTTTTTATTACTCCTATTTCAGGTTCTAAAAATGTGGTAGTTTTAAATCTTTACAGAGAGCATAAGTGATAATGAGCTGTAAATCCACAGAACTAAAATGTTGCTGGGAGCACTACTTATGACTTGTCAATCAGTGTGTCTAAAAGTATTTCAGGAGTCTAGAAAGTGATGGGATTTTTCTTCCATCACATACATTAAACCACAGACTATGAACACAAAACTGAAGATGTCTATATGTTGGGGTTTTTTTAAACAGTTCTAGAAAAGGGTCATATAACAACATTTTAATTTATTGTCCAATGTGATGGCTCAGTGATGACTTTTTCTTTCTTTTCTGAATAAAGAGAAGAGCAGGCTAGCAAATGTGAGCTGTTATTTAATCCTATATTATGCAATGTTTCCTGTTCCAACCAATCTATTAATGAATTGGGAAGCTGTGTAAAAGCAAATGTAATTGTCAGCCAGATCCAAAAGCAATGAGCTACAGTCAAGAGGAAGCAAATCTTTGTTAGGTGTACTAAAATATTTAGGAATTTCTGTAAGTGCATAAAACAAAAGTGTCTTTATTAATGTTTATTACTTAGGAAGGTCTCAAGGGGCTGGAATGCTGCCTCAGTTTTATTCCCTGGGTTCTGGAGCACCACAACTCCATCTATGATGTGGAACAAACTGTGAATTGTCCATTTCAGACAGAAGGAATTTTGAGCTACGACAGGTCAGCAATGAAAATTCAAATACAAGGAGGACTTGAATAACATTTCCAGCTGCAGTTACTACTTAGTGGGGGAAAAGAAATTATAGAGAGAGGCCTTTTTCCAGAAGCACAATTGCCTGTCCATCTGGTGTTAATATTTGCCACAGCCACCATCCAGAAAGGAGTCTCAATTTCTGTACTTAGAGTTCATTAGTTGTGGTTCTAACACTCTCATCCTGGAATAATCCCAAAAGATCATTTATACACAAAAAAATTGTAGACTAGATCACCACCAACTGCTCAGACCCAACACAAACAGAACAGCTCTGTTATTCCTGAAAGGCAAGGCCAGAGAAAACAGCAATAACAGAATCTTTTAGGGGCCAATTCCTCATGTGGTTTAGGTCAAATTGTGCAGGGTTTGAGGGCTAATGTGGCCACTTTTAATCAGGTATAATGAACTACACAGGGTCTCATGAGCGAGAGGATGAAAATGGTCTGGGTACTCTGACAAGGAAAAACAATTCAAGATACACCTTTTCCACTCTTTTGCTTTTTCCTCCCTGTTGATGTGTCTTGCCCCTTGAGAACCTCAGTCCTGAAAGGACAGGTTTTCTCCAACATTTGCACATTTATGCCAGAGCACAACTAATTAAACACCATTTTGCCAGGACCTTCACATTTGTTGGAGTCTGTCACGATCAAAAGCCGTGAATGTTAATGGTTTTGTAGAAGTACAGTTTTGAAATTGCACGCCAGGCTTTGGTTTTTTTGAGGTTCTTATAAAACTATTTGTCTATGATATTTTCTCAAAGAAGTTTATTTGCTAGAGACACCAGTAAAACATGACTGGTCCCAAATGTAAGATTGCTGGCTGATAAAATTAAATCACTTCAATTCTCTTGTCTGTGGAAATCTCATTGATCTGATCTGTGATCTCTTCCTTTGTCAGAAAGCATTTTTGTGACTGTTCTTTCTAAACATTCTCCCACATACACACCCCAAGCTGATGAAAGCACAGGCAGAGCTTGAAAGGAATATTGACTTTGTAGCAACACATTTATTATCATTGAGTCTTTTTTTTTTTTTCAAGAGGGAATAAGATCCACTCCAGGTGTATGAATCCAAACTTCTTTCTGGCAGAGCTAAAGAAAAACTTCTCATGCAATTTTAGTCATCTCTGATGATGAATATTTACATTTCTGGTGCGACTGAGGAAGGACAGAAAAGGGAACTGTAGGAGAAAAATAAGTTAAAACACAGGTAAATTACTCTCCTCACTTTCAAACCAATTTTTTGGGACTGGCAAGTGCTGTGAGATGGCACCAGAAACAGCCCTGGGCAGGAGAAGGGAGGACAGCAGGAAGAAGCAGCTTTTCCTCCTGAGGTGAGAACTAGTGCTGCACTAGCTGTTAATGCAAGAGGAAAAGGCAAAAGACACAAAAATTTAAATTTTCCTCCCCTCCAGCCAAAAAGTCTTCCAACATGGGTGGCCCAGAGTTAAGTGCATACAGAGTTAACTATTTAAGTAGCTAAATAGTTTGGATGCACTAATTCCACTTTGAAAATAAAGCATATGGGTTATCCAGTGGTTGTTGTTGGGTATTTTTTTTTCCCCTCTCCCCAGACAATCTTATTTCTGCTCTGTTTAGTTGTTGTTGCTAGGCATTATTAATTGTCATTCATGGCAAATGTAGTCAGCTGCTCACAGACCCAATTCCAAGAGGAAGCTGCAGGCTTTTTTTTTTATTTTTTTTAACAGAAAAATATCCAGGTTAGTGCCAGAGGATCATTTCCTCATTCTAATAACCTCCTGCACCTCCTTTCCTCTTGAGACATACAGAAAATAGACATTGCAAGCAGCAGAGGACTGAGACACCTGCAAGACACAGGGATTTTTCACAGACTGGACAGGACTAACTGCATATACTTCTTCCAAACTATTTACAGGGTTTGGGGGCAGTGTGGAGCTGCACCTGACACAAGCCATATTTTCCAGCAAAAAAAAAAAAAAAATAAAAAAGACAAGGAGACAGTTAAAAATATTTCTCACTGTCCAACACCTGAGTGCTGATTTCTGGGGGGAAAAACAAAATAAAAATTAGCAGTCAATGGTACAAACTAGATAGAGGCAGATTGGGGTGAGGTTGCCCCAGAATCAAAGACTTAAAAAGGGAAGGGGCTGCCCCAGCTTGTGAATCTGTTCTTTCACTTTTCCCCACTACCAGATGAAATTGTGTGCAGCCCTGACCGTGAAGAACAACCTGAGCTGATCCTCCCTTTAAAACAGAACATTCAAATTGTAATCCAACCAACCAGCCAACCCCAAACACACTGGGAAAAGTGAAGAGGTCAGGGAGAGGAGCAGGGTTTGTGTTTACACCCATTAAAACCAGCCAGGGAAGCATGACTGCTCCCAGAGAGGGCAATAGGTGTGCCAGGCACTCTGACAAACCTGCTTCTGCTCAGGGGGAAAAAATAACATGAAAATATTCAATGCCAAGCTTGAAAAGGAAGAAAAAGTCCATCAGATTTCTGTGCAAGCCTCAGGAGATTTTAACTGAAGTCAGAGCTGCATGTCAACCATGTGTCCCTCCTCTCTCCCCCAAAGAAAAACCCTCTTCAAAATTCATTTGTGCCTCTCTCTAGCTGCCTGAAAGGTGGGAAGCCAGAGTAGTTACAGATTTACTGAGCTGTGATTCAGTAGCATTTAGGAAGAGTTTTATGCTTAAATCAGCACCAGCTCATGCTGTGCACCTGGATGGTGATATCCTATCAACAGCCACCAGTTCTTACATGGAGAACCCACAGGAAAACACGACTGAGGCATGTGGCACCAATGGCAATGAAGGGTGTGGTGGGGTTTTTGGGCACACAGGAGATGTGGATGGGTTGCCCCTTCCTCCTGAGCTTAGATTTGCCTCTCCAATGCAAATCAGCACTGACCTCTGCTGCTGGACTATTGGAATGTGTTCTTCCCAGGGAAAGAGCAAGGACGAGGCAGTGACAGGGAGATGACATTTCCCAAAGGGTTTTCATGCTGCTCACCATGAACTCCTCCACTTTCAGAGGCTCAAAGCTCTAAGGATATTTATATCCACCCAACAGAGCACTTGTCAGGTGGGCAGGGGATGTGTTCCCACTGCACAGACAGGGGGGTGAGTTAGACTTCAATGGAATACCTTGGAGTGCCTCGTTCACCACAGCCATTCTCTCCACTTGGATATCTTTCCCCTACTCCAGCAGCACCTTTGCAAAGCTGATTTCTGTCTGGAAAACCACACAGAGAATGCTAAATAAACAAAACAAAACAAAAAAGGCAGGCATACAATTACCTCCCATGGAATTCTTAATGCACTTCCCACACATGCTTTAGTGTATTTTGCAGCAACGTCCTCAGGTCACAAGCTTAAGTAGCTTACCCAGGGCCAGGCAGAGTCTGAGGACCTGTCCACATGGGGATACTCAGGAAATGAATCTGAAATTAAACTTTTAAAAAGAATGAGCTAAGCAGCATCCTAAGCTAGCACTTTCATTTAGAATTAGAGCCTTAATTCAGCTTAGCCTAATTCTTTCAGTTCTAAAATGAGGATGGTGACACAAGCCTACTTCCAGATCTATTTATCTGGCTGGGCTGAAGGTATTACTGCCTGCAGCTACTCATCACTGCCTTCCAGATGGAGGATTGCACCCCACAAACCCTGACAGCAGAGGGGTTCAGGGGAGTGCTCCAGCTGCCATATAAAGCAGGGGATTTGCACCCATCCCATGTGGGACTGGGGCAATTCCTCCTCCCAAACACGTAGCAGGAGACAGCCATGGGTTTTTAATTTCTTAAAATCTGCACAGATGTTGGCAGAGCAAACATCTGCCCACAATGTGTTGGGAAGGAGCAGAACTGAGGCAAGAGTGCAAACTGCTGAGCCAAGGGTGAGGGAAGACTCCCAGGGTGGGGTCTCTGGCAAAGGATGAGGCTGAATTCATTGGCACGGCACAGATTTTCTTGAATCATGAGATCTCAAAACTCCATCACTGCCACACAACTGCACTTTGATAGAATGAAGGTGCTTTTTGGCCTCTATGATTTTAATTACATTATTTTTAATTTAGTTACTCATTTACCCCACTTTGGTTTAAAGCTGGCAATAGATTGTAGCATGCCAGTCACCTCACAGGTAATTTTTTTTTTTCCTAGACAGTCTGAAAGGAGTAAAATGAGATGTTAAAGGAGCTCTATGAATCTCTGACAGCTTTTCAGGTAAAAAAAAGGGAAGGAGAGGGAAGGGAAAACATGCTTTACATCCCTATTCCCTCGCTCTACCTTCCCACACCTGGGGTACAAAAAAGCAAAATCCCCCTAGACATGTCTTGGCAACCCTGAGCTCAATCTGTTTCACACTTCCCCTGAGATAAATTCAGGAGAGGGAGAGAGGGAAAGAGGGAGGGAGGCTCCATGATGGTGTTTTCTGCACTGTAGGATGGAAACAAACCAAGGGATTTAAATTTAACATCCTCCCTCTAAACTCCAGCCACTCATTACTATCAGACTCTGACAGAGGAAGACACTGGTGTCTACCTCCATAAAAACAGAGAAGCCACTTAACATATTCAGCTCTGCAACACCTGTAAATATTTAATTTTGAAAGCCAAAGCACCTCTTGTTTTAAAAAAAATAATGTTATTATTGGGTTTTTTTTGTTTTCCTCCAGTATGTAGAACTGAGCCATATGAAATTAGATGACCTAAAAATGCAGGACCCCAAAAACAAAGAAAGCAATGCTGCAGCTGAGCATTAATCTCTCAGCAGCACCAAGGTGGTAATTTCAGCGTGTTCCTCATTCTACATCCTTGCTGGGGATTACCTCCTGGAGATGGCATGCAAAAATAAACCTGGGGGGAAAAAGGAGGGCAAAGCAGGTAGTAGGAGCAGAAACAACCTTCTCTCTCTCTCCACCCCACTCTCACACAGACAGAAAATTTGTTCTGCAAAGAAGAGTGTCTCTGGACCAAAATACATTCCGGCTTCGAAAAGGGGAGAATTATTTGCAGAAAATACCACTGAGAATGCAAACAGATTGAGGATTTAGCAGTACCATAGTTCTTTTGCCTTGGTAAGTTATGAGTTATGAATGGGACATGGGGTGAGTACACATTAACAGAAAACAAAAAGCTTGGAACCTTTTTCCCCTCTGCTATTTTTTGTAATCCCTGGCAACATTCAGATGCTCTGGGAGGAACCTACCTACTTCTGGTTGTGTGCAGCAGAGGAGGAGAACAAAAAGCCCTTTTCCCCTGCATCCCAATGTTAGAAGGAATTGCATTTGGTTTAATACAGAAAATCCATTAGGCACGGGGAAAGGCAGGAGCCTCCTATCAAGCTGCAAACAGGAATGCTTAAACACAAGGCACTCAGGCAGTGGAAATGCATTCAGAGCATTTAGCACGTAGGATTAATCGAATTATAATTTAATCATCTGATCAAACACTAATTAGCATAATCACTTGAGGGGAAAAGCTGCCAGAGGAACAGATGAAGAAACACCTTGGGCACCAGCACATTTTAATGACGAGAGATAGTGCAGAGATAATTTTTTTTTTCCCCCTTAATAAAACACAACAGAGGTTGAGGACTGTGGTGCTGAAGAAGCAGTTAGAAGCAGTGCTGGATCACACAAGGATGTTGAAGCAGGGTGTGCAGGCTTTAGTTTATTCAGATTTAAGGGCTGTTAAAGCACAGGAGCACTCCACTGCCCTGGTTTGCCTCGTGAAGACTCGAGCATGAGCACACCCTTCAGCCCACTGTGTTCCCATTATAATCATCCCTTACTGTTTCCCCCAGAGTCTCCAACATGAATGTTTAACTATGGATCACTTAGATGACCTTCAGGGATACAGCAAAGTGTTAGCATCCTTTTACAAACTGCATTTGAAATAATTAGTCTAAATCAGCTGGGTTTCTTTGGCTCGGGGCGGGCGAGAGTGGAAAAGCAAGAGATAATCAGGGAGCTTTGCTGGGTGAGACTGACTTTCCTGGCAAAAATCATACCACTTCTGTAAGGCAGAAACCTGGAGAGACCAGGAAAATCACCCCTGGTGTTTACCCACAATCAAATGACACTTGTTAGGATGAGATATATGGGCAGGAAGAAGCCTGGAAGAATTTATGGAAAGGAAGAAGGGCAGAAGCAGGACTTGGACAGGGAAAAGAATCTTCAGAGGTGTCTCTTGTTAGATTTTTTTTACACAAAATAACAGCTGAATTACTCTGAACAAGTGTTTAGGTTCTCAAATGGATAATTCTTCTGGACATTAAAAACATCCAAATGTCATGAACTGCAACATTTATAGAGAAGATCAAAAAAATCACTGAGATTAGAAGAGACCTCAGAGATCATTGAATCCAATCAGTAGTCCACAATTAACTCGTGTGCCTACGTGCCACAAGACTGAGCTTGGGAAAAGTTTCCTACAATGTTATGTAAGGGAGCAACATGATGAGCTGCTTACCTACATTTTAAAGGCACCAGATCACACAGGCTCAGGCCTGTGAGCTAATTTAAATTGATTGTATCCCTCTTACAGAGCTATTACTAATAATCCTTTCAGCTCCTCAGAATGAGTGTACCTTAATAAAATAAGGCAACCAGATACAGCACAGGGCAAATTCACCTCAGGGTTTGCCCATATTGTGCACCCTCCTATGTGCAGTCAATATTTAGAGTCTGGAAACACTCAAGAAAGCAGGAAGCAGCAGGTGATGGTGCCAGAAAACCTCCCAGCAACAGAGCTGTACATCCCTTTAAAGCATTGTCACACTTTCAATAAGTGATAGATGAACTAATAATAAATGTGGAATGGTTTGGGTTGGAAGGGACCTTAAAACATCACCCAACTCTAATCCCCTGCCATGGGCACCATCCACTAGACCAGATTGTTCAGGTTGCTCCATTGTAAGGCAATGAATCAGTTTCTCACTGACATGAAGGTAAAACCAACATACTGCACACCCTCCCAACTCAAAGAGAGAGATCCTATACTGTCAGAAAAACCCTTTTTCTGACCCAGAGATGGGGCTCCTGAGAGGTGTTTCAAAGACTTTTATTCCATTTTCAGTCACATGAGAAGGGTGAGACAGTACAGCTATTACAATTCACACCATCACAATCAGAAGCCAAACTATTTCTTAATTACAATACGTTATAAGTGTTTTTTGGCCTATCAGCTTTTGCCACCCAATGCTGCTAATGCTTCTAAGCCAGTCATCTATTAAAATACCCCACGTGGGTTTGGTATATCTTTCAAAGTTCTATTTCTCCAAAATATCTAGTCTATTTGCAAGGTCATCATTTGAAACTTGTTTTTAGTTCAGTTTCTCTCTCAGCAATGTCTGTCCTATCCCATGGCCTTTCTAAGTCAGCACACTTTATCTCAGGGTTTGCATACAAATGCACAAAATCATGTGAGCCTTCTGTCAGGCTTTGAGAATCCTCTACAAATCCATTTCCCATATCATACCACCACACATGGAGGCCACTTAATTAAAAAGTGAAACCAGTTCCATTAGGATTTAAAAGGTATGGGGTCTAAAATATGTTACTTGTTTAAAATATCTAGCTTTAAATTCCCATTAGTTTCTTTCCAAGCAATGAACTTTGTTTAGAAGCAACCTCAGGAGATTTTGCATCTCTTCCCAAAAGCTGCAACATGGCAAAGTGTGAGGGGAGGGGCCCAGAGCTGGTAATATTACCCTGATCAGAGACAGCAACCATCTCCCCAAAATCACCCCTAAATCTCTCTTCTCTTCCTGCCCTCTGGAAGGACTCCTGAGCCAAGGGAGAGCATCCCCTGCTTCAATCACAGCTCAGCTCCCCACATCCTCCACTTCCCAACCCATGGCACTGTGCCATGCCATGATCCCTTCATTTCCCACTTGGAAGCTGCTCCATACATGCCACTTTATTTTGTGTAAAACCTCCTGAGCACCAGGCCAGCTGCACGTACCTCAGGAAATGGCAGAACTGAGATGCTCAGCTGACCTGAACCCCCACCCCAATTATTCCAGGGAGTGTCCACACCAGGGACTGAAAGCTGCAGAAACTGTGTGGGGAAAGGAGAGCAACTGCATCACATGGTGAGCAAACGAGGCTGTTCTCCTTGAACACAGAGAAGACAAAACCTCAACTTACTGACACCAAAAGTTCTCAAAACCTAAATTAAGTAGCAGTCAGACTACTACTATTTAGGATTTTTTTTTTTTTTAATCTCATTAAGTCCTTTTGAAATTACTCAGGCCCAGCATTCTTCTCTTCTATGGAAAACACATTTTGAGATGTGGTAGAAATGCTGTAATTGCTTTTATCCACTAGGGACTAACTTTTGGACTTCATAAATATGTACTGAACTGCTGCAGCAGGAGTGTTTTCAGACAGGCATTTCTTTTGCCCTGCCCTGCCTTCACATGTGCCAGTTGGATATTCCAAGAGGACTCCACCTCCATCACCAGTGGGACAAGCACAGCCTGAGCACATGCAGTCACATCTCTCTGAATCCACACTGCTCCTCAAGCTTGAGCACAATGGATAGGGGCAAAAACTGGTGAGGAGCAGAAGATTTTTGGACAAGATTTTTATTCTAGACTAGGATAGAAAAGCAGTCACATCTCTTTGAAGCGACACTGCTCCTTGAGCATGAACACAATGGATAGGTGCAAAAATTGGTGAGGAACAGAAGATTTTTGGACAAGATTTTTACCATAGACTAGGATAGAAAAGCTAGAATTGATCCTTTCTTTCTTACCCTGAAAAAAAAATAAATTAAAACCAAGCATTCCCTACTCCAGGCTGCGTTTCCACCATGAGTGTTTGGTGTTCCTCAACTCTCCAATTTGTTACAGAGACCAAGAGCTGCTCGCCAGTGGGGAATTGTGATCCTGCTCCTCCCCAGCCAGCAGAGCTCCCAGGATTCCCACCCCAGGAGCAAGGCTGGGGGATCAGGCACCTGCTCTGATCAGACCCCATTGCACCCAACCTGAACAGCAAATTACTCCTGCCAGGGCTCCTCTGACAGCCTGACAGCTCAGCCTCTTTTTCCCAGGATTAATTATCTCCCTCCTGCCCAATAAAGGAGCTCAGCCCCTTCCTCCATTGCCCGGATGAGGAACTTGCCCTTCCTACCCTACAGCCACACTGACATTCATAAGGTTGCTGTCCATCCTTGATCCCCTACACTCCCCCAAATCCATTTGCCTCAGGGGAAGAGGCAATATAAACACAAATATAAATATATAATATAAATATACAAATATATAAATAAAAATAGGTTAAATATAAAATATATAAATATAAAATATCTAGGAAAAACGTGGAGAGAAGACAGGTAGTAGGCCTCAAACTAAGCCTACAGCAGACATTAAATAACAGGAGTAGGTGAGAATGAAGGAAAAATCTGTCTGCAGGCAGTGGAGGACAAGGACAGCTGGGACTTTGAGCTCCCTGTCCCTGGGTACAGAGCAGGATCCATGGGGAGCACCAGCTTCCTCTGGCACAGACCAGCAGCCAAAACAGAGCACTGGGTGGCCCCAATGCCACATTCTGCCCCACAGCTCACAGGTGAACAGGCTCAGCTTTGCCTTCCCCACTGCAAACTGAAGCCAAGACCTCAGGGTCACCCAGCCAAGACCTCACCATCACCTGTCCAGCTCAAACTTGGCCTTCAGACTCTGCCCTCCTGCTGTCCCACAGGGATTCGTGTCCTGTGAATGCCCTCCCTCTTCTCACCACATCTTTTACATCCCTGCCTGGATCCCTGTACTGTTCCAACTCACCCTGTTCACTTCCTATGCCCTCCCCACTAAAAGTTATGTTTGTGCCTCCATTCCTCTCTCTCCCCTAAGCATTCATTCTGCATTTTATAGATATAAATCTACAAAAAACTTGAGAGCAAAAAGCCTCAGCCACAGCTGACACCACAAAAACCATGATAATCATCACCTATCACTCAAGTTCCATAGTGAGATGAACCTCACTGTGGTTGAAATGATGAAAATCTGGTTTTTATAGCCTCTACACAAGAGGGCTGTGGAAAAGATTGCCCTTGTGAAAGAGAAACCTTGAGGTCACACAACAAAACTAGAAAGAAAAATACAAAGGAAAGCTTCCTAAATAAACACAGCTAAAAGCATAAAGAAGCATAATGCAAATATTACTGTAGACATTTGAAAAGTCACTTAACTATGCAAAAAGCTCTCTACATTGGATGTCTGCAAACATAACTGGAGAAGTTCTCCTTCACTGACAGCTTCCCAAATTACTTCCTTCATATCATGACACAGCAAACACTTTGCTTTGTACTTTACTACTGCAGTAGCAACACAAATTAGGGTTGACTTGTCTAGAAATAATATGTGAACTGGCTTTTAAACCGCCCCATAGAAAAGCCACTTAATGAGAGGAAAAGATTCAGGTGGACAATGTGTAGTGTGGATGGTGAAGCACTTTGCTGTTTAAGCTGAGGTCCACCTAAAGCCTATTTTGCTTGAATGACATTTTTTCCAGCAAGATCCCATTCCAGGGACAGCTGAATCTGCTCTTCATAACAAAAAGGACTTTGTCAAGGACTTGTTCTGTCCTTAGCTCAAGCCAGGAGCATTCTAACAGCTTGTCACATGCTCACCTTATAATTACCAAGAGACTGACTTGATGCACTCACAGTATTTTCCTGAGTCAGGGCCAAAATTCCTAATAAAACTCACATAGAAAACCCCAAAGACTTCAGAAGGTAATACCACAAAAAAAAGCAAACAAACAAACCCCAGAATACAATGATTTCTGATAAAAAAACAATTGCACTAGAGAATGCAGCTAAAGCCAGAGCTTGCACTTTATGCATCACCTTTCCATGCCCTGGGAAAAAAGAAAACAACCAAGTAGATTTGGGTGCACTCAAATCCTACCATGAAATTAATGGAGTGCAGTGTAACAACAACACACAGATTCCTCCAAGCCTGAACATTCCAGCATCCTAAAAACCCTTCCTAGCTAACACAGGGGCCAGCTAAAAAAAAAAAAAAAAAATCTGACATGTTATTTGAACTCCACACTAACTACTAGACCTCTAGAAACCTTTACTGAACAAGCTGTTATCAAGGAGACCCTCCTAAGGAACAGAGCAGGGAACAAACTCTTCCACAAATCCCTGAATTCAGCGGAATTCACCCAAAAGCTGGAGCCACTGGGGGCTGCCACTCTGCATGGCTGAGAGACAAACACCCTGAGCGTGAGCCACTCCACTTGCAAAACCACACCAGAGGGTTTCATGCCAACAACTATATAAATATAGGCACAGCAACTCTACAATCTTTTCTACAGAGTCACTGTGAGTAGATTATGTAGATAAGGCAACTATTTGCAGCTACAGTGCAGTGTAATTATATTCTGGCTGCATTGAAATAGCCACGGTCATTTCAAGAATATACTTCTGATGTTCTTAAAACAGTGGAGGGCTCCCCAAAGTTACTCCAAAAATTTAGATGGCAGAAAGTTACTGAGGAGAATCGTTAGCCCGGTGCAAAATGTGAATCTCAAGCCACAAATCTTCTGGATGGGATTACAGAGTAATTAATGGGAAGAAAATAGCACTGAGCGCACTTGGGACAGCGAAGCAAGTGCCAGATTTTCCATATGCAGTAGTTTTTAAGCAATTATAAGCTATGCGGATTTACATATGTAAATGCGCAGAAATATATATGTTTATTTTAAAATCTCAGAAGGAACTGTATCCCTGACAAATCACGCACTGAGAGCCACACCAGCAGGATCTCCAAGAGAATACACAGAGAGACACCAGGCAAAAAAAAAAAAACCCCACTCCTCAGGTGATCCCTGTGTGTGCCTTTGCCTCTGCCATGTGGATATGGAGCAGAGAGCTATTTTCAGCCGTGCTCTTGGACTGCCCCATGGCCCAAAGTCCTGCCTTTCCAAGGGCTCTGTCCTTCTGGAAGCTTCAGCAGGAGCACATCAGTGATGCAGCAGAGGTGGCCGGGCTGCTCCCTCCCTGGGTGCTGAGGGAGCTCCAGGCAGGCTGGTGTTTAGCATGGAGGTGACTCTCCTCCATCCTCAGAGCCTTTGCATTTAAAAATGGCTTGCTATAAATAGGATTGCTGGCTCACTCTTAAGTCTTACTCCCTGCCTTTCTGAGTAAAAATAGCTTAAATAGGGATGCTGGGGAGACTTGCTAATCTCCGTCATCCTGTCTGTCCCTCCGCTTGCCTTTCTTTCCTTCCTCAAAACAGATCACAGCATTTGTTGCCCACTCCACTGTGGAAGCTATTTATTGGCATATCCTATTTTTTCTTTTTTCTGATGAGTAACCCAATGCTCTGATGGGGAAAAAAATAAAAGTACTTATGAGGTAATAAGAATTTTTTTTTTGTGAATGGCAGTATCCAAAGACAAGCAATGACAAGAAAAGCTCCCAGTGCCAACAAGTGCCTGAAGAATCAGTGGAATCTTGTTCTTGGAGATGCTCTCTTCAGTGGTCTAAAATATTGAGCTGTGAAAGGCTTTTATTATTAAATACCTCCCATTTTCTGTTATTTTATTTTCAACAACACCAATTGTTGTGAAGGGGCAGGGAGGTGAAGACTGAGAAGATAAAGCTTCTTTTGAAGAATTACAATTTCAGATCTCAATTTCGCTGATTTCAGAACAGTTCAAATGAAGAGAAAGTGATCATTAAATAGATTATGAAATAACTCAAAATATATCGTGAAACAAGTAATTTAACTGCAGACACCTGCACATTCACCTTGAAATAATTAAGTATTCTGATGTATGCTGGAGACCTATGTTGCATAAATGGATTTTTGGAGTATATTTAGAGTTTCAATGACTCAAAAGAAATAAGACTTCAAAAATGTCAAAAAGTGTACCTTAGAATAAAAATGAATATTTTACTCCCATCTCCAATTTTTAAAGTAGAAGATGGAATCAGTCCTTCCTCCTGAAAATCTGAAAGACTCCAAGACCAAGAGATTGATAAATGGCATGAGCCAAATAAAATCAAAGGCTAAATGAGTGGTATGTTCAAACAGGACCTTGATCCTACACACATCTTAACTTTTTAATTAGAGTTCTTAACTTTTTAATTAGAGTAAACTTGATGGAGAACAGGAAAAAGTCCATCTATTTTGCTCCTCAATCTAATATCCCAACTTCCCACCCTCAGAAAGATGGTTCATTTTGTTGCTTTCTGCCTTTTTTTTTTTTTTTGGTCACTCCAATTGTTTATTAAATAAGTAGAGGAGATTATTTCCCCACCCCAAACAACCCCCTCACCTGAGAGGGCAGCATATTTGTTAAGTCTCTTATTCAGTCAGGGACACAAAACGTGAGGTCCAACCTGAGCCCAGCTCAGAGACTTGCACACCTCATGAGGTGGAAGAACTTTCTGGATGAATTGATCACCAAAACCCATGAGATTTTCCCAAATAATTGAAATCAGCAGCATGTTATGTGAGAAAAGTTCACCCAAGAACAAACAAAATCAAATTCAACTTCTAAACTCTTCCAGATGCAGCAGCACTGAGGAAATTCCTCTGAAATACATCCCAAATCCTGTGTTCATTTCAGGGCTCCTCAATTCAAGGGAGACCTGGAGGGGCTGGAGCGTGTCCAGGGCAGGGCAGGGAGCTGGGGAAGGGGCTGGAGCCCCAGGAGGGGCTGAGGGAGCTGGGAAAGGGGCTGAGCCTGGAGAAAAGGAGGCTCAGGGGGCACCTTCTCACTCTAAAACTCCATGAGAGGAGGGTGGAGCCAGGTAGGGGTCGAGGTTTTTCACCATGGAACAAGGGATAGGATGAGAGGAAATGGCCCCAAGTTACACCAGGTAGGTTTAGATTGGATATAAGGGAAAAATTCTTCGTGGGAAGGGTTTTCCAGCCTTGGAAGTGTCACCCTCCATAGAGGAATTTGAAGGACCTGCAGATGTGGCACTTGGGGACAGGGGTCAGTTCTGGGGGAACAGTTGGCTCAAAGGTCTTTTCCACCTGCAACAATTCCGTGGTAGTATGAAATCACAGTCAGGAGGTGTGAGCTGCAATAAAGCCCTATTTAAGATGGTTTAGAGGTTTGGTTTTTTACAATTTGCAGAGAAGAGCTTCTCTTGGAACCACTCCCCAAAACACCCTCACTGTCACCCACATTTTGCTGACCAGCACTACGGGAAGAAGACACAGCACCCACCAGTTTTTAGTGACCCCGATAGAAAAACACGGGGAAAAAGCCTCTTGGAGCTCTCTCAGTGTGCTCCCACAGCTCAGAAAGACACAGATTCTGTGGTTTGCTGCCCACTAGTGTCCTGTGGCTCCAGCTCCAGCACAGCCCCTGCCCACACCACTGAAGGAAATCCCTCCGGAGATCCCCCAGCACCTGGGGGAGCAGCACACCCCAAGCACAGCAGAAACACACCTTTGGGAACAGGCACAGATATCCCCATGTCCTCTGACTGCCCAGCAATAGCAGTTTTTCTCCCCTTGGCACTTGGTGATTAATTAATAGCTATTCATAGCGCGGGTAACACTGGATTAAAAACACCCTGGGCTGTGCTGTGCCATCCACACACAGGCACCAACACTTCCTGCACATCCATTCAACTTCCCAAGGTGAGGCTGTGGGTACACAATTCCACACAAGCTCTGCAGGTCTCTCAGTACATTTCTACTGAGACAGCAGCTTGCTCTTTTGCTCGGATGTTGCATCCCCAGCTCTGAGAATCACCATTTTCTTTGGGGAGCCTCAGCACCAGCGTGGCTCTGGCTCCTCATCCTCCAGCCTAACCCCTGCTCTCAGTTCAGTGTGATCCTTTTCTCCATCTTCCAGAACGCTGCTAAAACACACCCTGACGGATAGACGGCAGGGAGAGGATTCAAACAGGAAATCATTTTAATGGAAATGTATTTTTAGTGTCATCTGTGCTGTATTGGTGCCTCCCGATGCTCGATTGATTTCAGCAGAGCATCTGTGGGCAACGGGCATGTAAGAAATGCAGCCAGAGAGAAGCCTGGAAATGGGCTCAGCACATACTGAGTGACACTGAAAAACCCTCATCTCTGAAAGCAGCACCTGAACTAGCCTGATCACAGTCATTGCCAAAAAGGGGCAGGATTTTGAAGGAGGCCATTCTCCCCTCAGAGCCTTCCCCTCACCGTAATTAGTGAAATGCCCCATTGCTAATTACGACCAGGCTACAGGGAGACTTGTGCTGCTCATTTGAAATGCTCACCTCTGGAATACTCAGGGCAGAGTAACAGGGAAGGTGGTGCAGGCAGAGTAACCCTGAAAGGCAACTCCAAAGCCTTGCTCAGGATTAGAACTGCATGACTCAGGCTTTCAAGGTAGTGAATTCAGCTGCAGAGCTCCCACTGATGTCTATATCATCCCACGCACTTTCCAGGGCTGCAATACATTTATGGTTAATAGTTACCTGTATTCTTAAGGAACTCTCAGCAACAAGAGTTTAAAACCCTCATGAAATACATAAACTTTAACCAGGTATTTGGGGAGGTTTTTGTTTCAGGCTTCAGAAATACTAATTGGATGGAAGAGAGTGTCAGTACTTTATTGTCCCCAGAAGGAAGCTATTTCACAAACATAAAGCCTTCCCAGTGACACTGCTCATATCTAATTTGACAAAATGTATTTGTGCTGAGTGACTGTAGGGAAATATGGGGGCCAACCTTGTTATTATTATTCAGATGGTTCCCATTATCTCCAACAGAAATTAAGCCCAAGACTATAACTGCAGAGTTAAATCCATGGGTTTATTTTTAACCTCTTTGTCCCCTCAAAAAAAGAAAAAAATCAAAACCAACACGAATGTGAACAGTCTTACATATTTTAAAGCTAAACTCAGAATGAGATTTAACACAATGGAAAACCACTTATACCTGTGCTGGTGTTTTAAGCAAACCTGGTGTGGTGCCATAAGGGGTTAGAAAAGGCAATGACGGAAGCCAAGCAGGGACCTGTCCGTCCCCCCTCACCAGATACACTCATAAAAGAGCCCTGCCTGTCACACAATGGAGTTCAGATGGAGTTATAGATAGAATAATGAAAATAAATGTGTACGTGACATATCTATTTATATATGCAGTCATTTCCTTCAAAGAGATACATATCTGATATGACACTGCATTAAAATCTGAAGTCCTTTAAAAACATTATTCTCCGACTCTTGACTCTGATAAAATGGCCCTAATAAGTCCTAATGAGTGTTACCAATGAATAAAATCATCTTATCCAGTCTTACCATGAAGGTAGGTGCCATTTTCTTCAAAAATTTCCCTTTAAAAGACCCTAAAAATCTACATTTTGACATCAAGTGTGTTGCCAGAAACAAACAGACTTTTTAAGTTGCAAAGAATCGTTGAACCACCCACTACATGTTTTCACAATGCTTTCATCTTGGAATATTCCTATACACAAAAACCATTTAATTTTAGTCCCCCAGGAGTCACAAATGTACAGATGTTGCTGTGTGGCAGCACAGAATCCATGCAGATGCATCCATCATGTACACATTACACTCTTCAGTCTTTGGGAGACAAATTCAGGTTTGACTGTGATCCAAAAACACATGGAAACTGAAAGTGAAATTACTGCTGACTTCATAGATCAAGGAATAAATCGAAGTGATTTTCATGGTACTTTGACCTCATAGAGCAAAAATTATTCTGTTCTTCAAAAAATCCCTTGCAAGGAGGACTAACTAGGTTAGAACATAGAATTTGTGGCATCAGTACAGTAGGAAAAAAAATCTGCTTTTTCTTTTTTTTTAATAAGATTTCTGGAGAGAAACAGGGTTCATTTCTATGCAAATCTAGTTTTCAATGAATAGCCCTGGTCAGAGTGCACTTCCAGGCTGATTCTTTCTGTCCTATTAACACCAAATCTCTCCCTCCAAGGTATCTGGCTGGAGAGGACAGAGAGAAAGGCACAGCGCTGCTGCCTGTCAAAAATAAATAAATAAATAGATAGATAATTCCTTAATGTTAAAACTTGTTGCAGTTTCCTTACCACCAAATGGAATGCAAAAAAACCCCAAAAAATTCCAAGTTTACACTTTGGGGGATTTGAATCCTTTCGTATATTCCGAGGCACGCGGGACACAAAAAAATGTTTTAAGGTCGCTCTAAATCCACACATTTAAGATTCACCTCCTGATTTCTGCCCTCCCCAGCGCTTCACACTGGACCAGCCATGCTTGTCAATGCATTTTCTCATCCAGTGTCTACTTAAGGAGATGTGAAGGCACCCTCATCCAGCATTCATCCCTCACCCTCTGCCAGAGGTTCAATTAATTCCATCCTTCAGGAAAACCTCACACTTTGTGCCCTGTGCTCCTCTCTCATTCATTCCACACAAGAAACCTTTTTATACCCCCTGCTCTACCTGCTTTGCCTATTTCGAGAATTGTGTGTTTAATCTGATTTATCTGGCAGGGTGCAAAGTATTACAGGCAATGTTACGTTCTCGGATCGGAGGAGGCAGTGCAATAGAATAGCTGGCACCCCAGAATAATTTGTTTTCTGTCCTTAAAACTGCAGTGCTGAACGTGCATTTTCAATAAAACTTCAGCAATTTAAGCATATTTTTACACATGCCACGGTTTTCAATCACATATATCTGAATGTTCCAAAATACCCCAACCCACTATTAAAAACGCACAGAAACTGCAATAAATGTTTGTCAGTCAGAGAGTTGGCAGAAGGAAAAAAAAAATTAAAGAATAACAGGTTTACCCTTATTCTATCCCCACTCTAATTTCCCCTTCCTAACTTTATAATTGACTAAAAGTCTTCAACCTTTCCAGATGATGTAATGCTTATCCGTGCATATTTTTACATAAATGAGTGAGGAAAAAAAAAATTCAGAGCAGGTACCTTCACGGAGAAATGATGAAAGTGAAATAAATTTTAAATACTACTTTTTAAATATATGTAGAAACGTAAGGTGAAAGCAGAGGGCGAATAAAAAAGAAAATGTGAAAGGAAGCAATATCTCAATGCGACCGCTTAGGATGAAAAGCCCTTCAAACCATCCCCGTGCGCGCTGACGGATTTCTACGGCACTTGGCAAAAAAAAAAATTCTGTACTTTTCCAGATGAGAAAAGAAAGAAAGAAAAAGCGCCTCTCTGCCTCCTCGCCTCTGCGAGCACCGTTTCATTCCGAAGGAGGCAGGCACGGAGGTGCCGGGGCTGTCACTTTGCGAGGTGAGCGACTTTCAGCGATCGCGGCGCTCCCGCTCCTCGCCCTTCTCTCTCTCCCCGCGGCTCCCGCAGCCGGCACGACGCTCCCGGCACAAAAATCCACCACCGCGACCCGCTCCCCTTCCCGGCCGCCACAAGGAGGAGAAGGATTGGGGACAAGGG
>JANPWX010000203.1:682528-699200 GCA_024734555.1 Trochalopteron elliotii
CTCCCGGCGCGGCGGAGGGACCAGCGCTAACCCCAGCCCTCCCTCCGCAGCCTTAAAGCACCACCGGGTCCGCACAGTGGAAAAACCCAAGACCAATAGAAGGAGGCAGCAGAATTTCCCTGCCTCTCAATAGTTGGCTGAACTGCGGCCGTTTTGGCATCAGCTGAGTTGTATATGACTAATGTGTTGACAAGTCGTGTGGGGGGAACTGGAGGAGGGGGCCCTTCTAGAAGGTCACAGCCCAGACAGGCGAGTGCATCAAATAATTGACTGGGATTCTGTGCACCGCTGAAGGGAAATGCACACACACACAACACACACACACACACATCTTGCAGTGCTTACACAGGTCCAGGTACTATTTGGCCTTTTCATCTGCGTCTCTTTCTGTGGCGAGACGTTTTTTTCCTCCCGTAGTGAAAGAGTAAATTGCAGTCTCTCTAACTAAAAGCAATTTCTGCGCCTATTCTTTCTTCACATCTGTGATGTGAAGGTTGGTCTATAAAGGAAAAGGGAAAAAAGGAAAAAAAGGGGGGGAAAATATTTAATGAAGACGGCTAAAAAAATCAATATTGTGAAATACATAACAGCATTAGGGCAACTCTGGATTTAAGCTGTAAAGATGAAAAGCAAACACAACAAAGCAATAAGGAATCTCAGCCTGCAGAATCCCTGGTGTGTTACCAACAGGATGACTTCACATTTGGGGGACAGTTTTTTGGTTTTTTTTAAGAAAATGCTTTATAGCACCAGACATTGCCCTGCTGCCAACACCCTGCCTTGTGCACTGCAATGAAATCCAAGGAAGGACGTCCCCCAGAAAGACATTGGGATGGACATCTGCAGGAAGCTCAGCAGCAGCAGAACTGGGCAGGGAAAGGAGATCTGTCTGGAGATGTCTCTGAAGCCATAGAGCACAGATCAGAACACATCCCTGAGATGATGTATAAGGCCCTTCTTTCTAATTCTTGAGAAAACCAAACTGAGGGACAGGGAAAGCCAGCAGGAGAGAGCTCAATTCCCTGCATCCCATTTGGGCTGGGCTATCAGCCAGGAGAGACTGAAGCAGTGAAGGGAAAGCAGGAGAGATGAGAGCAATATTGGGCAGGGAACCATGGCTGCATTTAAGGAAAAAAGATGTGGGCAACCAGGGAGGCTCTTCAGGGGAAAACAGAATCTTATGCTGTTAAACAAAAATTAAAGAGAGAAGTGCAAATGTCTTGGGGGAGAACAAAAAAAATAATTTAAAAAAAGAAAGAAAAAGAGAGAAATTTGGTTTTATTGGGAGTGAAGTTCTGTTAAAAATAACAATACTTTAATCTGTTTAGAAGAGAGCTAGTGACTAGCAGAAATGTTTAAGTATAGATTTGAGAGCATTTGGGAGAAGTTCATGACAGATTTGTTCAGGCAGCTCTTTCAGAATTGCTTCGTTTCCTCTTCTGAAGCCCAAAACATGTTTGGGGCTTAAGAGATATGATGTTCTAGACGTTCTACAATGACAGAACAAATAAACCTCCTCCTTATACCTTTTACTCATCTACATAACTCTGGTAGCCCTTGGCAAATTTCAGCTTCCTGCAGAGCTGTCTTAAACACGTTTCTGCACATTTCCGTTCGTTTACAACAACCACAGCAGCTGCGAACTAAAAGAGTAAATCTTTAATTTGTTCTTCAGAGGCACCAAAAAGCAAAGGGACCAACTTCCCGAGGGTATTTAACGTTTTTTTAGCAGAATCCAACCAACTAGGCAGCATAATCCTTGTCCTGAGCTGGTTTAAGGAGGGGGGGAGGAAGGCAGGATGCAATTTTGCATGAGAGCAGGGTTCACTGGTCCTGCTGCTCAGGGAATGACTTGACTGAAACCTAAATTCAATCTGTCAAAGTGGAGGAAGAAGACTATATGATAACTTCCACTCAAAGTACATGAAATCAGTCAGGATGCTACTTTTCAAGTCTGGAAAATCAAGCTTGATCAGGCTTCAGCTGCTCAAGGCTACTCAAGGTCATGAAGGAGAATCCCCATTTATGGGGTTTTTGTTGTTGTTTGTTTGATTAAAATGTAATGTCTTGGATTAAGTGGCTGGAAATTATTTGGTTCTTCCTAAAACAAATTCAACAGTTTTCCAGCTAAGTATCTCAGTTAAACTCTGCATATAACTATATCTTCTCTGGAAAAAAAAAACAAAAACAAAAACAAAACCAAACACCAAAAAACCAACCAAACAAACAAACAAACACACAAAAAACAAACAAACAAAAAAAACACCCCCTTTTGAAGTTATTGATTTAGTTGTAGGGATCAAAAACCTTAAAACAGTCTCAAATTCTTAGTCTGGGTTTAGATCATCTACTGGCTGACTGTATGAAGTTGACCATCCTTGCTTTCTGCAGCTGCCACACAGCTTGGAGAGGAAGATCTCTTAAAGTTAACAGAGGTATAGCAACAATTCAAACCAGCTGATGATCACCCTGAATGCATCCCAGGCAACTTTTCAGGTCACACTGTACTGCAGGAGGCACAAGGAGAAGATTTGATATTAGTACCTCACTGAAACCCCAAAGTGTTTGAGCCTTGAGGTTCCAATGGGATATCCAGAACATTTTTCTGACAGTTCTGGCCACGCACATTCCAGTTCTCCCCTGATCCACCAGCATGAAGAACATGCACAAACACCACCAGCATGATCAGTCTGACTACATCCCACCCAGCCACCAGCTTGCAGTTGAAATACTCCCACTGAAAACCACAGGAAGGGTTTGATGGTGAGGTCTGCACACCAAATTTGCAATGCACCTGCATCATGTTCTCACCTTAAGCAAAACACACAAGGAATGACCACAGAGACCAACACAAATAAGAGCTGCCTCGTGGAAACCCTTTGTGAAAACGAAGTAAGTTGAAAATTAAGGATCCAAATGGTTGAATGTTTTCACATCCCCACTTTGGAAGATGATGTATCTGGTGGATGACTCCTATAACAAGCCTTGCAGGGAAATTCTTCCTTCAAAGAAAAAGATAAAATGGTCTGTCTACAATAAGTCTGCATTGATTGGGACTTAAAAAAGAAAAAAAAACCCAAAAGAATCTTCCAAGGAGCAGCAGCTCCTTGTAATTGGTAATTGGTTCTATTCAGATCGTGGATGGTTTCATAGGCTTTGGGCTTTAGGGAACTCAGTCAAATATCTGCCATTGAAGCATTCAGCTATTCAAACAGAGCCCCTCATTGTCATTCAGAATGCAAAAAAAAAAAAAAAACTCATTTGCAATTTCAGCTTTGAAAGTGGTTTTAAAAGCACCTGAAGGAAGAAAGAATGGGAGGGAAGTAGAGAGGAAGTGAAGGGAAAGCGTGGTGAGAGAGGAAGTTCTCAACAGTCAGAAGACCTGGGGAAATGAAACAATAAAAAAATGAACATGCCTGAAATCAGAATCTCAGGGAATGACCAGCCCAGTTTCTGGGAGAGATGGCACCTTGGCTCAGTCATCCCTCAGTTTCTAAATCATTCTGTCTCTCCTCATTACTGACCTCTTTCCCTGTCTGGAGTTTTCTAGACTATTTTCTTTTAGCATAGCAATTTGAAAGGAAAATATGAGTTATTATGTTGTAGACTAGGTAAAGATAACCACAGAGGGATATAACTAAGGAAACTCAGTTATACATTTAGTCACGACTTTCATTTTAATAAGATTTAGAAATTTTTCGGTTCTGCTAAGAAAGGAATTGTAGTCCCAGTCAGTTTAAAAACAAAACCAAAGAAAGCAGCATAGCCCCCTGAGATAATAACAATAAAGAAACAAAACCTGGAATAGCTCAAGTAGCATTTTTTTAACCTTTTTAAATGAAAATATGCAAAGAGTTTGTGAATATTTGGATGAAATATAGTTCAAAGCATTTGAATCTCGATCTTCTGAAACAAACTGTGAAATGTTCTCCATCTTCTCTCTGATTCATATCTGTTTGAAAGATGGCAAGCTTGAACCACTCTTGCCCAAATTTTCAGGTAAACTAAAGCTTTGTCACTGCACCCATAATAAAGGGAGATAAACTCAAAGAGGGATAAAGGGACCAGGGGTTAAGAAGGGAAGAGGAGAAGTGGGAAAGCTTTTTAGAAGCTTCCATCACTCTGGAAACAGGAGAATCAAAAGCCTTGTGAGAACAGGTTTTCCTCAGAAGACTTCATGCCCGATTTGATACTGGAAAGATTCAGATAAATGTTGAATGCTTGTCAAAACCAATCGCTAAACCTTCTGATATTCACTGGCTACCAAGCTTAATGCTCATATCTATAAGCTCACAGTCAGCCATTTTTTATCAGGGCAAGCTGCAAAAAATTAAATATTTTCCACGAGACACTTAAGAATGGAAAAGGAATTTTTGGGTTCTGTAAAGTGCCATTAAGAAGATACCAGTTGAAAAGCTCTGTTTGTTACCGTGCATCTGGGAATGCTCAAGATGGAGAAACAAAATCTTAATCATCCGCATGCAACTACTTGTGAAAGCATCTGTGCTGCTGATACCTATCTATTCCACCCCAAAAATGCAAGGGAATAGCTACAATTTGCTTCATTTGAAGCCATTGACTGCTCCAAGCTGATCATGTGCAGGAATATTGCTATCTGGCAAAAAAATGTGCTCTCTCGCATGACCTGTTCTTACAGTACACACACAATTAGCCATTCAGTCTTGATATGCTCATGAATTAAAGCAGCAGCTTTCAAAACACTCTGGATGGCTTAATACACACTGAGCTTTAAAGCAGAAAATGGGGATTTTTTTTATTTATTTTTTTTTTTTTTGCCCTGCCTGAAGTTACTCTTTTCTCGTGCAGCTCATTCCTGAGGTTCCAGTAGCATTTGGAAGAGGTGAACAAGCCAGCTTTCCCCATTAGGTGGTTCTGTGAGCACAGGATCAGTGGGAAAAGGAATTTCCTCTGGATATTTGGTCAGAAGGCTGAAGACCTAAGTCAGATGTCTATGATTTTTTCCAATTTTTTCAACAACTTGGAGCGGGATTAGTCTCTCTCTCTCCTCTGCCCAGGTGAGTGTTTATACTCTTAAACACATATTAAATGAATTAATTTATTAATTAATGCAATGAATTAATTATATTCTACTTAAATTCAATAAGAAAATGGATTGAGACTGGACAGCAGGTTCAAAAGTTATTAGAGAGAAGGAGGAGAGCAGCTGACAAAGATGTTTCTTAGAAATCCTTGCTAGAGTAAGGCATGGAAAAATCCAGTCTGTGGGAAGGATTCTAAAGCCCGTGTATGATTCATGTTTTTCTTCAGAGAATACCAGATTTTTCTATTTCAAGCAACATCATCAAAACATAGGGCAGTGATTATTTTTTTTTTTGATGCTGTAGACTTCTCTTTGCATTGCACCTTGCAAACAAACAGAGAAGGTAAGATTCTCACTGCTTAAAGGACTGTCAACTAAAAGAAAAATATCTCCTTTCAGAGAGGAGAAGCCAGGAGAAATTTTTTTTTTTTTTTTAATTTTCACATCTTCATACAAACAAGTTTGTTCCCAATATGTGAAATGGGGTAGGAGAGAAGGGTGGCATGTAAAATAGGTAAATAAGAAAGGTGGGGACACAGCACACAACCCTTCAGCCAACTGCCCAGGGTGAAAACATGGGCTTGAAAAAGGACAGAGAGGCTTCTCTCAGTGCTAATTTCTTCTCACAAGAGGAAGTAGCATAACATGATACCCCAAGCATTATGGCACTGGAGATATCCATTGAAAACCTCCAAATAAAGATGAACTGAATCCCTTTTGTGCGTCTGATGCGTGTGCAAAGACAAGACATTAAAGACCATGGCACTGAACAATTGTAATGCCAAGACAGGATGGAATGAATTACAGACACTGAAATCACAGGAACAGCTGTGCCACACTGTACACATCATAACCTTGCAGCATGAAAGGGATGAGTCAAGAGGACTATTTCGTTTCTAAATCTGATTTTCCATTATTTGGGTTAGGAGTCAGAGTGTTTTAGCAATAGATCTAGAACTCCTCTGGGTTTGGATGCAGGCATGTCTATGTACACACAACTGCTTCTCATTGAAATGAAGTGGTAGGAAAAGAGGAAATTTGAAGGAATATCACAGTTTCAACCAGGCTTTAAAAATAAAAAAATAAAAAAAAATAAAGAGAGGTCTGCAGGGCTTCAAAGCTCTGCAGACCTCTCTTTAATAATTGTTACAGTGCAATCCATTAAGGACTGTAATTATGTGGGAAGTAGGTTCTCCCTGGTCCTGAGCCAAATACTGATTTCTATTACCTGCTCTGGATGCCAGTGGCTCACAAGGAGTAGCAACGACATAAACAAAACAAGAATTGAACTATTGGGAGCCAACACCCCCCTGGCCAGAGTCAATACAAGGAAGGCACCAGGAAGAGCAGAGGTCTCCATGCCTCGAGCACAGCATCCTCCACATTTCCATCTTCCTGACTCCCACCTGCTTCCAGGCACTGAAGAAGAGATGATATCTCTGCTTTTAGGCTGCTGGGAGCTGGTGTGAGCATGGCTTTGCCCAAGCCTGGGGCAAAGGAGGGGCTGCAGGGGAGCAGCAGGTCCGCAGAGCAGCGGTGGAGCAAGGATGCAGGGTTGCCAAGCAACAGCCTTGCCACGGCAGGGGGGAGTTAAAATGGGATAGAAACTGGGTTTGATCGTGTGGGGCCACAGCAGCCCTCCCACCTGCTTTTCCCTCCTGCTTCCATTGAGTTGTGGGTCTGGATTTTCAGGAGAAGGTTTGGCCACAGGTGTGTCCTGCACCATGAGCTCCAGTCGGCTCGTCCAGGAGGCTGCAGCAGGGAGAACCCTGAAGAAATATTTCCTTTGCCAACTTGTTGTCATGGATAATGCAGCAAGAGCAGGAGCAGGCTGCTGGAGGTTCTCCACACAGAGTGAAACCAGACCTGACCCATTGACACATCTGTGTCAGGGGTGCTCCATCCTTTGTCTCAGACACACAACACAGGGGAGATTTTTTCCTTCATACCACTCTGTGCAACAAGTGGAGCCTCTGTGTTATTCTGTAGTGGTTTTTAACCAAAACCACCACATATTCCCATATAAAGTTCTTGTCTCTGTTCTGTGAGGACAAACATTTGAGGATATGGCATCAGAGGAGACTTTCAAAAAGGTTTTAGGCAAGAGCCTAAAAGCTTTCAACCTTCACCTATTCTGGTGAAGAGGGACCGGTTTGAGGTGGGATGGAATTAACAGGAATAAAAACTCCTGACAACTCATGGGGCTGGACCACATATGCTGGAAAGACTTTTCTGAAGGCTGACCTCAGGGATCCCAAGCCTCTCTCTGCCAGGACAATCTCCCACCAGCCCAGCTCCTCACAGCCATGCCCCACCCCACAGCTTCCACCAACCCCAGCTGCTGGTTCCAGCTGCAAAACCCTGTGCTGCTCTGCCTCCTCCCTGGTGAAACTCAAGGTTTTCAGTTTAACAGCAAAAATTATTTGTGCCCCTCCCTCTCCTGTTAACCCTTTTTTGCCTGCCCACACTTTATAGCACCAACACACTGTGTGCTTATGCACCACTGCACAAATAATTTTGACTTCATGTTGCATTTTCTGTGACTTATTATTTACAGACAAAGGGGGCAAAAGGCTGTGGAGGAAACTGCATTTGCATTTACTTTTAAGTACAGGACATAAGTTTTACCAATGGAAATTGTTCACAGATGAGATGGATACATTCTCTGTGCATTTCAAGTCACTCAGTCATCCAGGGAAACACAAAAGGTTATAAAGCAGACACTTATCTCTCTTCCATCCATCTATTTTGGTCTCCTTTAATAGACAAAAGGGAGGAGAAAACACATTTTAAGAGATGATTCCTCCTACCTTAAAGTGGTTGGCTGACGTAGAACAGAAATCACACCCTGGAAGTTCCCATTCCTCTCTCTACAGGCATTGTGTGGATAGGCTACAGTGAATTGCACCATAAACACTTTAAATTAAGTGAGATGAGCAATGTCCAGAGCAGCCAACTGTTGCTGAGGTTTTTGAATAGCAGCAAGCCCACAGGCAGGATTTGAAGGCAGCTAATGGAGATCTTGTTTTTTGGGGAGGAAATTCTTCTATGAGAGCAGAAAAGCACTTTGCTGTAAGTTTGGCAAACAAGTGGAATTTCACATGCTGGCTGGAGATGGAAAATAACTCCAAGTACTTAATGGGAGAAGTTTGGTAGGGATGTGTTTATGGAGGACTTCAGCAGTAGAGGAGAATTATGTGAGAGAGAAACAATGGGATATCCCGCCCTGTGAAGGGTTTTGGATTAAAATGAAAGCCTGGATAAACATGAGTGATGCCAATACACTGAACACATATTAAAGGAGAAAAATCAAATTGGTCATGTCATCCACTGGTGACAACACATCTGGAGTAGTCTGTACCACTTCTGGTCTCCTCAGAGCAAGAAAAACTCAGACACACTGGAGTGAGTCTAGTGAAGACCACAAAAATGGTTAAAAATGGGAGAATCAGACCCATGAGGAGAGACAGAGAGCTGTGACTACTTAGACTGGAGAAGGCTCAAAAGGATCTTAGTAACGAGTAAAAATAGTGGATGGGATGGTGTAAAGAAGCTATAGCCTGACTCTTCTTGATGGTATTCAGTGAACAAAAAAAAGGCAAAAGACACAAACAGAAACCAAGCAGCTCCATTTAAAGATAAGATTATATATATATATATGTATAAAATGCATTTACTTTTTCACTGAGGGTAAAAAACACTGGCAGAAGTATCCTACAGGGTGTCCATCCTTGGAGTTATTCAGAGTTTGACAGGACACAGTCCTGAGCCATCTGCTGTAGTAGTTGACCCTGCTTTGGGCAGCAGAGCTGCTCTACACATGCCAAGGTCATCCTCATGGATCTGATTCACTGATTTCATTCTCCACAGAGAAGCTGATCTGGTCCAACACAGACTGGTGCTATGCTACTTCTTGTTAATTTTCTTGGGGACTGTGTTTTGGGTTTGGTTGGGGTTTTTGGTTTTATTTTTGGGGGGCTTTTTTGTTGTTTTTTTAAAGTATAGCCACCTATCAAAAGCGGTTTCTTCACCACCAACACATATTTTTAGGTAATGACAGCTCATTTCAAAAGCCTACATTTACTAATAGTTATCACAGTTGGATTTTCTCTGAGCTGAAGTGCTCATAAAGTTTATTGAGTAAACAGTGTCAATATCATCTGTGCAGGAAAAAAAAAAACGGGCAAATAAAAAGAGCTTTTCTGCCTTCCCTGTGAAGGACTGCAGTTTAGTGGAGAGGGAAGTAGGTTGAAAATGCATTTCCTCCACTATTTTGGATAATTTCCCCCAAAAACAGAGCAAGCAACCCCCCCCCATGGCTCCCCACCCCTCAGCACACAGGGGTGGGTGGGGTGCAGCCACAGCCACGTGCAGGGAAGGACTTTGGCACGTGTCACCTGGCACAGAGTGACAGTGTTTGCCTCCAGAGCCATCAGGGGTGCACGTTCCACACATCCTGTTCCATCCCTACGGATCACATCCCTGCTGATTCATGTCTTCCCTCAGCAGGCTGTTTCCTCTCTCCCCACCTGACACTCCTCTCACACGTTCCCCCCTCCTGCTCCCATCACTCTCCTGCATATCTGGGTCCTGTCTGTTCCTGCTGTCTCCTCCTTTGAAACAATATGACTGAAACACAACGAGCTTTAAGCATTTTTTTAGCTGAAGGTTAAGCCAGAAATCTTAAAGAAACACACCTGCCTTGCATAACAACTCCTGTCTTTCCTGCACAGCAATGTGGAGAGAATAACTTCTTATTATTTTGGTCTTCCTGCTATTTTCCAAAATGTGGATATGAAAAATAAAGCGATGCTTAATTAGCTACAAGTCAAAAAAATTAATCAAAATTATTATGCTATAAAATAAATAAATAATAGATAATAAAATAAATAAATGAAGATTCTATTTTTAAAAGTTTATTTAAAGAAAAAACATGCTTTTTAAAGAAAAAAAATCACCAAATATGCTAGATGATGAGGCACTGAGTTATTGAATTATACTAACTTTAGGTAGAAGTTTAAGGTTGATCAAAAAGTTGACTGACATAATGCCTTCTTTCTGGAAAAACTGAATTCAGTACATTAGAAACTTTCTGCTGTATGAGCTCAAAATTTCAATATGGTTTCTTAACTAGCATGTTCAGATTACAAAAACATTTTTTTCAGAATAAGGAAAACATAGTAATTTCATTTTTTTTCCATATGAATTTTGGGATTTCTGACAGTTTAGAACTGCAATTATAGCAGGTTAGCTTTTGTCACTGGACATTAATTCAAACTTATGTTTTTTCAGTTAGTTTTAATATACATACAGAGGACTTCACTGTAAGGAGTGGTTTTCTAATAGTTTTTCTGTATCTAGATGTTCTTCCAGGCACATAGGAAAAGATATTTGGTGATCTCACTTTAAGCCCTAACAGATAATTACCACAGACCGTGGCACAGACAAATCTCTGCCCTCGGAATTTGCAAAAGTCATCGGCAGCTGTTTCAGGTCAGGACTGATGGGAACTGGCAAAGCTTTGTGGGAAAATGGCAAAACGCTCACATGGGCACGTCCAGCTCCAGTGTCACAGACTTCTCACACCAGGAATGAGCAGATCCCCCTAAACAACCTTTACAAAATGAGGGAGGGGTGATGGGGGCAGGGAGAGGTGAGAGCTCATTTGTCTTCAATAGTTAATATTAAGAAATGAGTTCTCAACAGGTCAATACTTGCTAATCACCACAAAGAATTTTCCTCTGTGTGCTGGAAGTCTGCCCCCAATCATTTCTTGTACCCGATGACCTTCCACGAGTGCAACACGTATTGTTTAAACCCATTTATAAATTCAGCTTCCTGGAAGAGATGTTTCTCTAAAGATTAACAGGAAACTGTTTGAACCCAGTAGAAAGAAACAGATACAGCTACCACGTCACCTTCTCAGAAGATACAACTCAAACTAAGATCTTCCAAATACCACATATTAGAATACCATATATTAGTTTCCTTTCCTGTTCAGGGTGACAGATGACACAGGGGTGGCTGTTTCTGCCGTTTCAGAACACGTCCTTTAGCCAAATGTGGGGGCCGGGAGGGCGGCAGGGGAAGCAGGCATCCTTCGTGCCTCTCCCCGAGAAGGATGCTCTGATGTTCGCAGAAACAGCCGCTCGGTTTCGGGCCGTCCCTTGGCGGGCTGAGCGGCTTTGAGCCATCACAGAGCTCACCCTTCCCTTCTCCTGGCGGCTCCCGCAGCCACCGCGACTCGTCCGACCCCTCCGGGCACCGCCGTGACCCCGGGGAGCGCTGGGGGACAAGGGGAAGGGGACGCCCGCGGCGGGGCTCACCATGCGAGATGCTGTGGAGCAAGGCGACGGCCAACATCCACATGCCCCCCGCCGCTCCCCCGCTGCCCCGCTGGCCCTCGCCTGGCTCGGCTGGTGGCTGCTCGGAGCCCAGCGAGCGCTCAGCCCCGCCTGCAGCCCCGCGGCTCCGCCGACACTCGCCCGGAGCTCGGGCGGGGGAAGAGGCGGCCGGCGGCGGGGCCCAGGTGTGTCCTTGGCTCGGGGAGGCGCCCGCGGGATGACACAGGTGACAAAATCCTCCGGCGTGGCCGCACCGGCATCCCCGGCAGCGGCAGCAGCGGCGGCGAGCCGGTTCCTCGCACGCCTCCTCCTTCTTCCTCCTCCTCCTCTTCCTCCTCCTGATGCTGCTGCTGATGCTCCTCACACGGCTCCCCTCGGCCCGGCGGCAGGCGGGCGGGCAGGCGGGCACATCTTCCTCCCCTCTCCTGCTTCTTTGCCGGCTCTGCTCCCCTCCTGGGCTGGCTCTCCGGCGGCTCGGAGCGCACCGAGCCCGCTGCTCGGCTCCCCGGCTGCCTCCCGGCGCGGCGGAGGGACCAGCGCTAACCCCAGCCCTCCCTCCGCAGCCTTAAAGCACCACCGGGTCCGCACAGCGCGGGGAAAAGCGAGACCTAAAGGAACAGGGACTGGAAGACTTGCTGTGGTGTGACAATATCGCTGTGTGCACGGAGAGCGCACGCTGCATCACCCAGCAGCACAGCCCAGGTGGCACCCCCGAGGGACCAGCGGGAAAAACTCTTAAACATAGTCCAGCCTAAGAGAACTAAGAACTGTTTGGCTGGACTGTGTTTAAGGCGGTGTTGACTTTGTTTCTTACGACTTCTGATGGTTTATACGAAATTGTGTGTATTGTATGTAATTTATTCTGGCTATTGACCTTTCTTGCTTGAGATATCCTTGCCGAGTGGCAAATCTTCCAGGGAATGGAGTAGCTTGATTTCCCACTCATGTGTAAGTCAGAGGGAGGGTGTTGGAGCTCTCTGGAATGTAAGATTTTTTCCTAGATTGGTGACAGTGTTAGTCCAGCCCGAGATCCAAGCCACAAACCTTAGACCTGGATCTCACAGGTATTTAGCTCATCCTCTGCATGAGAAAAGTGGAACCTCTTCTCTTTAAGGTGCTCACACACACGAGCAGCAGCTCAAGGTGAAAAGATGTTTAAAATTATTTTCCCTCAAAGGGAAGTGTAGTGACACTGACAAGAGGGTGGAAACTGGCATTTAAAGTGGTCTTGGGGACTTCATGACTTGCAGAACCACAGAATCATCAAAGTTGGAAGAGAATTTCAAGATCCTCCTGTCCCACCATCAACTCAGCAGCACCATAAAGAGGCTGTTTGAAAGAAAAGCTGAAGTGGTTTAATGGGGAGCTGAAGAAGGGTCTGTGATAAAGGCATAAAACTCCTCAATAAAACAGCAGCAACAAAAATAAATAATAAAAATAGATAGATTATGTAGTACTTGAGTTGATGAATAAGACAAAATAGTAGATGCAAAGCTACCAAAAGTGATTAAAACATGGAAATATTTATTAGTTTATTTTTTATACTGGAAAGGCAAATTATCTTCTGGGTTTTGGGATGAGACAGGTCAGTACACATGTACTTGGATGGCCAGAGAGTAAGCTCTGAGAATTGCACATAGAGAATATCTACAGCAGAGAACAGACACACAATGGGGTTATGGGAGGAAAATAATGCCAGACCACGCTCATGCTGAGTAAAAGGCAGCAAGTTCTGGGTACACGAGGCTGGAGAAAGAGGGAGATGTTAGAAATAAATCCAGAGTGTGCCTTGGAGCAGCTGTAAGGATGCAAACATTGACAGTGACAAGAGGAGGGCAGACCAGGAAGGGGGAGGAGAGAGTCTGGGCTGAACTTGGGTCTTGGGAATGGGAGGAAAGATGTTTCTTTAAGTGTTTGTTTAGTTGAATATCTTCTTTCTTCTAAATACCTAAATCAGTAATTAAAAGTTTGTTTTCATTGGCTATAAATTAATTAAGTGTAATCCCCTGAGTTGAGTCATCTTCTGAGAACTTATTGCTGGTTCTACAAGTAAATGCAGTACTTCATAATATCTGCTAAAGAACTGTTGGAAAAAAAGAAGAAAAGAGGGGGAAAATCATCAATTTTCTAATTAAGGCAAACCGCAAAAACACTGAATTAATTATTTGTGAGATTCTAAACATGGGCTTGGCTTCTTCTCACTTGTTGCATAAATTAAATAAGCAAAAATCTCAGCAATAATTCTGTAAAGCCATGCAATTTCTTTATTTTAGGATGGATAGCAGGTGTTTTGTGCCCAGGAACATTTTCCTTGGTATACTATATATAGCCTCCTCAAAAAAAGAAATAATGATTAGTTGTGAAACAAATATTCTCTTGCTGATTTGAAATTATCAAAATGGTTTCTTAAACCAGCAGAAGGGAAAAAAACATGATTTTATTGTTGGTTGTTGTATTAAGTAATTTTGCTGTTGGCTTCCTGATTCACAGAATCACAGAATGGGCTGAGTTGGGAGGGACCCATCAGGATCACCAAGTTCAGCTCCTGGCTCTTCACAGGACACCCTAAAAATCCCACCTTGTGCCTGAGAGCATTGTCTAAGTCAGAAATTCTACTGCAAAAGCTTCCATGAGGACCAGCAGTGAATGTTTGGGAATGTATCAATTCTAAAACAGGATAATTATGCACAGGATCTTTTTTCTTTTTTTAATGATATGAAGCGATGTGATCCAGAATCCTTGACAACCTTTTGTGCACTGATCTTCCCCAGCATCCCTGTAAGTCTGGAGTGTTCTGTTATTCCTGCATCAAAGAAGAACTAAAGCCCAGGGAAGCCAAGGGCAAATCCACAAAATGATTCAGGCAGTGAAATTGTCCACGTTGCAGAAGTCAAGTTTTAGGTGGTCTCATAATTTTGGAACTCACAAGTTCATGTAGTACCCAGTGTCCTGGTGGTTCATATACCACCAAGTGTAAAATGGGATTCAGGGGTATCTTGGTTTGGAAGGACAGGTGTCTGCCAGGGAAGGCTGGAGTTTCCCTTGGAATGGAGAATGTAAACCTCCTCCCTCTGAATTATTATAATTTTGAAATTAAGGGGTTTTCAGGCAAAGATGTGGGAATAGGAATAACAGTTCTTTACTAGAAATATTAAAAATATAAATGTAGTATTACAGAAAACAAAAAAAAAAAAACAAAAAAAAAAAAAAAAAAAGAAAAAGAAAAAAATACCCAAGCAAACAAGAAAAAATCCTAGAAACCCTGACAGAGTCAGAATACAGCCTGACACCCTGTTGGTCAGGGTGTTGGGAGCCGTCCAAATAAGTCCTCCTGGAGGGACAGATGTGGTTCTGTTGGAGCAGAGATGATCCTGTAGGAGGGTGTAGTTTTCTCTGAAGGTCCAGTGGTGCTGAGATGGGTCCAGTTTTCCTCTGGGAATCCAGTGCAAACAGGCTGTGCTGCTGTTCTGAATGTCAGGTTTTATGCAGGTAGGAATGCTGGGTTCCTCCCAATGGGATGATGGAATTGTCTCACCCCTGCAGTGAGCCTGGATGGCCCATGGACAGCAGAGATCCCCTGGAGGGAGGATGGATTGTGGAAGAGATAAAGAACACTGCCCCAGCTGGTTTAACAGCTGGCCCATGGACAGAAGGCACCCAGCCCCTCTCTCCCCCAGAGTTATGAGGAATGGGTTATACAAAAGATAAAGAAAAAAAAAAATCTCCCCAACCGGTTTTAACAGATGGAAAATAGAATACACATTTTTGGTCACATATGGCAACCCAAGGCAAGGGGAAATAAGTGGAGAGGCACTTTGGGAAACATCTGTAAGAAAAGTGCCCTGACACTCACCCTACACTGGCCCAGGGGAGCCAGTGGGATGCGTTCTCTCAGGAGAGGCAGAGCAGGAGAAAATTGACTGCTGCACTCATTCTACACCCAGCAGAGAGAGAGAGAGAGCTGGGTTCAAATCACCTGACAAATATTAAAACATTGATTGATGCCAGTTATCCATTCTTCTTGTGGCAGTTCACTTGCCTAGGAGACTTAACACCCTGCTCCTACTTTTTTCCAAAATGGTCTTTTTCCGTACTTTCTTCACACAGACCATTTGTGGCTTAGAAGATGCCACGTGATGCCACATTAACCTCATCTTCTCTGAGGCTAAAAGAGTTGGAATCCTTCTCCAAAACAAGCAGGAATGCACTGGGTTGTGGATCTCACACTTTCAAAGCCTGTGCTCTTGGGGTTTGAGTATGGGGTGACAAATGGGGGCAACAGGAGGGACACTTCTACTCCATCCCCACGCTCCTGTTGGCAGAAGTGCAGCAGACCAGCATGTTCTGGGGAGCCAGATGAGGTTTTCATGCCTCCAGCACCCTCCAAAATCAGCATGTTCATGCCAGGAGGCAGCTCTAGAGATAGTCCTACAGTGATACTCTGCTGCTGAAAGGTTTTCTGCACAAAACCCTCAAGCAATGTACATAGAAACCTGAGAATTTATAGGGGCTCTTCCATACCCTCTGATTTTTAAAACATAATTTTTGATTTCTAATTCATGAAAGCCTCCTTGCAGTTTGTTCTCAAGCCCTTCTGTCGTCTGCCTAGCACTTTCTTTTTTTCCACAAGTATCCAAAGTCATTAAAAATGCAAGTACAACTATATATATCCCTCTAATACTATATATATTGTTATGGAGATAGTTCTAAGAGATAACATTATGAAGGATCTTATGAAAGATCTTATCTTTATGTGAAAGCTTTATTAATACCTCACCAGAGGTAACTGAGGATCAGTTTTGCCCTCTGTAATTAGCTGAAATTACCTCGACCTTCTCTTGAGGCTGGGTGAACAACATGCAGAACTGTTGCCTCAGTTACTGTTAAAGAATAAAATGTGAGGAGTGGAGAGGAGGGAAAGAGGGAATAGAGGAGGAAGGACAGTCCATACCCAGCTAACTCCTCTCATCATCTGCTTTTGTTGTAATATATTTTAGGCTGTCTGTATGCAATTATTCCACAGGACCCTTTCTCACACAGATTTATGCCACAGTTCCTGGGTTAGTTCCTCTTCAGAGGGATGGGAGCATCTGAAACCTGTAGCCACATGGAACAAAAACTATTTCAGCAGGTGAACAAGGCCCCTCCCCATCCCAAAATGACCACATTTTCAGCAACCATGCTGTTGCTCATACTCAAGTAATTTTTTCCCCTCTTCCCAGAACATCTGGGTCTGGTTCAACGTGTCTGAGCACGTGGCAGGTCA